>APFE030636042.1:0-11461 GCA_000404065.3 Pinus taeda
AACTAATATAAAAATTGTTTGGCCACCTTTGAATAAAGAAATGTATCAATCACTTACTAATAAGATATGTCACTCAATTATGGAATGCAATAAAAATATAAACAAAATCTGATGTCATCTTGGATTTTTAATTAATATAAAAAATATTTTGCCAGATTTGAATAAAGAAATGTATCAATTACTTAATTATGAAATATCTCACTCAATTATGAAATGCAATAAAGCAAAGAAAAAGCAAATCTGACCTACATAATCTTGGATTTTTAATTAATATAAAAAATATTTTGCCACTTTTGAATAAAGAAATGTATCAATTACTTAATTATGAAAGCAGTTGTCTATAATGAGACTTTTTGGAAGCTTTTCCGGTGGGTTTTTCCGGTCAAAATCCGGCAGCAATTTATTCGAATCACAAGTTTGATAGCTAGTTTCTGCACAATCAAAGCGTCCCAGGGGTTTTTCAGGGTGCTGAATCCAAATATGGAGTTAAAAAACCATTTTAACTGCAACAAATCAAAATTTTACCTCACTTTCTTCGCCGGATTCCGTCACCGGAATCTCCAAAAAGTCGTATTATAGACAACTCCATTATGAAATATCTCACTCAACTATGGAATGCAATAAAAACAAAGAAAAAATATAATGTGACCCATTTACTCTTTGGCTTTTTATTTGAGGCATTATATAATGTGATCCATGTACTCTTTGGCTTTTTATTTGAGGCATTGGATAATAACATTTCCAAATTGACAACCAATCTCATGAATGATAAATATCAATAAAATAAATTGTAAAAAATAGAAAAATAATTTTAAAAATTACACTTTATTATTATTCAATAAACACTCAATACATAATCCTTACCTAAAAAGGAAAATAGTAATAAAAATTAATTTTAACTCATTATTTAATCACATTCAAAAAAATCCCAAAAAAACACCATCACAAACTCCAAAACCATCAGAGACAACGCCATTAATTCCCTTATAGCATGTCAGACTTAGCCAACACCATTAATTCCCTTATAGCATGTCACTGACTTAGCCAACACCATTAATTTCCTTATGGCATGTCTTGACACTTTAGCTGACCTAGCATAGTTCAGGTCAGGCACATGCTGTGAGGGAATTAATATTAATGGTTGTTTTGTTACATGAAATAACTCCATGTAATTAGCGCTAGGTCAGCTAAGTGTCAAGCACATGGTATGAGGGAATTAATATTAACGGTTGGTTTGTTAGATGAAATAACTCCATGTTATAAGCACTAGGTCAGCTAAGTGTCAGGCACATGCTATGAGGGAATTGATAATAATGGCTTCTTATTATGAAATAATTCCATGTAATCATGTTCCTGATTTGTGATTACGAGATAATTTCCACACAACACCCTATAAATTCATTGATCGATTTCATTTTTGCCCACCCTTCGTGTTGAGATTGCACGTTGCCTACGTTTCTTCTCTCACTTTCTTTCCTCTGCATCCACCCAAATCATTCCAGCAGGTGGCCATGGGATTTCAGGGTGATTCCAAGGCAGAATATGACGCAGTGAAATGCCAATTAACACCCCCTGTAAGTCCGAATGGGTACATTTTCAACACTGCAGAATTTTCACCGTGTGCATACCATCTTAGAGTTCGACCATCCCATCGATGTGTCTCACGCCAAGCAAGCCATCTGGGATATCCTGTTGCCTCAGAACCCCCGATTCTCTTGTATCATGGTATGATATATTCTAACTCTTTCCTACTTTTTATATTTATGGATTTGTGAATGAACAGCCATAACTGTTATGTTTTTACTATATTGAACTAACCAGGAGCATTTTCCTGTGGTCGCAGACAAAGGATGAGAAGGGAGTTGCCCAATGGGAGAAAACGGAAGTGGATGTGAATGATCATGTTTTTGTTCCCAACTTTCCTCCTGGACTTGAAGACTACACTGAGTATGTGAATGACTATATTTCCGATATGCACCTCAGGCAGCTTCCTCCTTCTTGTCCTCGCTGGGAGTTTCATTTTCTCAACTACAAGACCAGCGCGGCATCAACGACAATTATTATCAACCTGCATCATACGCTAGGAGATGGATTTTCTCTAATGTCTTTATTGCTTGCCAGCTCTTCCACGGCTGATAATTGCAGCCGTCCTATTTTTGAAGGCACACAGCTCTTGCCAGAATCTCAGAAATCCCAAATCCGTGGGTTCACCATTCATAATGTATACCAACGGCTATTAACCGTTATGCTTATAATGTGGTACACACTGCTCGATTTGATGAGTTGTTTATTAAGAGTGAAATGGATGGACGATAGCGAGTTGCCAATTCCAGGGTGTATCGCCCTCGGGAAGTCGTCGCCAACACGCCGGGCGCACGACGAGTTGTGTCGACCGGGCGGGCGTTGGGCGACCCGGGCGGGCGTGCACGGCGGGTCGATAACCGGGCGGGCGCGTGCACGGTATGTCGAACGACCGGGCGGTGGACTACGCACGACGAGCTGGAGATGGGCAGGGCGCGCACGGGGTGAGTGCATGGCAGTTGGGAAGTCGGGCGGCATGAACGATAACCGGGCGTTGGGCGCACATGTTGGGCGCGCATAACAGCGTTCGAACGACTGGGCGGCAGAGACGTGACAGCATTAGGCGGCAGAGACATGACAGCATTGGGCGGACGTGCATGAGCAGCGTGCACGCCGAACGCTTAGAGGATGAACGACCATACGGGCAGGCAAACGCGGGTGAAGGCAGGCGCACACGCCGGGAAAGCAGCGCGGGTGGACCGAACGGTGGATCGGGCGGAACGTTGAACAAACAGCGTGCGGGAAAACGCGGGTGAGGCAGGCACACACGCCGGGCAAACGCGGTTGGGCAGCACACGATGGTTTGTGCGGGACGTGGATAGGAGCGGACAGCAGAACGCATACACGCCGAGAAGTATGACAGTGGTCGAGCGTATGGACAGGCCGAGCGACGGTGTAAACAGGCCGAGCGGAGGTTGTGACGGGTGCGCGCGGAGTGTACAGGTCGAACGGCGAAACGACACGGGCGAGCGACGTTATAACAGCGCGCGGAGGTATACAGGCCGAGCAGGTGGACATATGGCAGCGGGCAGGTTATACGATGGCTAGGCAGAGGTTGTATGGCGCAAAGGCCGACCGTTGACAAAGGAAATAATGGGGTTCCTTGTATGGCGGTTGGGGCGTCGGCCATGGGGCCATGCCCAACCCAAACATACGCAAGCTTCCATATAAGTAAACGATGGGATTGCCATTTGAAGGACACACACAAACAAGCAAGTCATTCGAACCATTCAGTGAAGAGCGAAGTGCGCAGTTCGATCTGCGCTCAACGGGGACACGCAGCATGAGCGCATAGCTCATGCGCTGGTTGTAAAGGTGTTCACTCGGTCGGAGGTAGATTGGAACAGTACGAGGTTCGGTGGTGCTGTGTGAGGATTGTGCAGGTTATTCGAGCGTCTTGGTGGCTGGTCTGGGCAGCACCCGCTCACTATAATTGATGCAGGTTCTCGTATATGAAAAGAGACTAAGTGTGGCTCGATTCGGTGAGCACACGGGTCGATTGTAATATTGTAAAATTCAGATATTTTATAAAAATTCGGGCAGACTTTTCAGGAGTTTCCCCTCCCTTTATATCATTGCAATTCTTATTTATATTGCTGATGTTAATGATTAATGTATGGGTATCATTGATATAAAGGATAAAGCATTTTAACTTCACTGAGAAACACAATTTAGGTTCGGGTTGTGAATTAGGCGTAGTCCACCCACTCGAGTATTGGTGAAAAGAAAAAGTGGGGTGGTGCCGCACCCCGCCGCCTCGATTGAAAGACTACCAAAGGGTCGAGGGCGTGACAGGTGGTATCAGAGCATATACCTTCATCGAAGTGAAGGTGGTATTGAAGTATACACACCGGTTACAGGTGGAATCAAGCAGATATTCGGGTTAACGGAGGAGTGGTCATGGAGACAGATTCTTGCAGGGAAAGAGGTTGATGAAACACTCTAAGTGTGACATCAAGGACTTGGATTGCAGGTGAAGCTGGTGCATGGTCGAAACTCGGTTACAAAGGCGAAGAAGATTAGCGATGGCAGAATCAAATGCCGGGCCTACACGTCACCCTATGGATATTCTAGACTCGGTAGAGATGTCTCTCTTTGAGAAATTGGGTTTTGCTACTATGGAAGAGCTTGAAAAAGGAGTACTTGAAGAGTCGGAGAAGCTAAGGCGAGGATTCACAGATTGTGGCAGAAGGTTGTCTGAAACAAAGAGTGCTCTTCGTGCCTTGGTGGAAAAGGGGGCCTCGGACCTAGATGAGGGGGAAGCCCTTTGGCTCACAAAGGAAGGAATCTCCCTTGAAGTTGAACTCAAAGAGCTCGGGATAAGACATGCTCTGAATCAAAAAAGAAAGGATTGCCTAATCCTTGAAAAGCATCTCGAGGTCTTGAAAGGAGAAATCAAGGCTAGGAGGAAGCGAAAAAGAAAAAGTGAGGAGGGGACCTCACGGACTCAAGATGACATGATAATAGAAATTTCTTCCACCGATGAACTTCACAATGAAGATGCAAGAGGGAAGAGCCCGAGCGCCACTTCCAAAGCAGAGATTGATGAAGATGCAAAGGAGGAAGGTGCTTATGTTGGGATGATGCAGGTACTTAGTACAGCTGCTGCTACGGAGGCGCTCTCTCGGAAGGATCCCGAGAGAAATCAGTTGGAATATGTCCGGATGAAAGTGGGAGATGCCGACATACTCACTATGGTAGATAGTGGGGCTTATCACAATTTCATGGGAGAGGACACCGCAAGGAGAATTGGGCTGAAGTATGCACCTATCAAAGCGCATATGAAGACAGTGAATTCACCGCCGAATGAAGTCTTAGGTGTGGCTGAGAAAGTGGACATTACACTTGGTGGATGGACCGGGAAGGTAGACTTCACCATCGTGAGAATTGATGACTATGAAGCCGTGCTTGGGATGGAATTTATGAAACAATACGATGCAATGATCGTTCCACACTTGAAACAGTTGTACATATATGATGGTAGAGAAGAGGTTCCCATAGGTGTGCCTACCTTTGGGGTCACTAGGCCAAACCATGAAGTGGCAACTATGCAGGCGAGGAGTGATGGAGATATGGAGGAGATGAGTAAGCGTTTGTCCAAGGCAGAGACAACACTTACCGAGCAGTCCTTAGTTATCAAGACACTCTCAGATAGCATCTTGGATTTGACAAGAAGGCTAGAAGTGATCGAGGATGAAGAGGACGAATCATACATGAGACCAGGCGAAGACCAGGTGACCTACATGCGGAGATTGGAGGTCGAAGATCCTGACAGATGGATCGAGATGATTAGTGAGGGAGAGCCTAAAGGCTCCCGTCCCTCTACATCTTCTTAGTTTGACAAGAAGGTGGGGCTCATTGTTAGCTGCTCATGACAATGAGTTCCCTAAGCTATGGAGCAGGTTGTGATGGTGCAGGGATGGTCAGGCATCTAGCATCATGACATGTTGCAGATGGATGAAATTTCTTCATGGACCTGAGCATGGATGAATTTTGATGGAGTTCAGGATGTGACAGAGGTTTGGGAAATGACGGATGATGACATGGGGATGTTCACTCTCACTGTTTGGGCGTGAAGGTTAGACTGATCACCCGACGAAGTTCAGACATGGGGTCGCGAAGTGTGCAGAGATGTGTCGACATTAGGAGGAGTCTCATAACAGTTGGACACTTGGAACGACATGGAGATACGTGTGATGAGGTCTCATAGCAGATGAGCGCCTTGAAACACTTGACTTGATGGCTTATGGCATGATGGAGGACATTGTTATGATGGGGATGCAGCTTGGTGGATGAAAGGATTAACCTTTCATGTTGGCAGCATGGAGGCATTGTAGCAGTTGGCCGAATCATGGATGTTGGTGACTTGGTGGCACTTAGTCACTTGACGGAGATACGACGAGCTTGGAGTTGGGGGTTGTCGAGGACGAAAACGACTTCAGGTGGAGGAGGATGTATCGCCCTCGGGAAGTCGTCGCCAACACGTCGGGCGCACGACGAGTTGTGTCGACCGAGCGGGCGTTGGGCGACCTGGGTGGGCGTGCACGGCGGGTCAATAACCGGGCAGGCGCGTGCACGGTAGGTCGAACGACCGGGCGATGGACTACGCACGACGAGCTGGAGACGGGAAGGGCGCACACGGGGTGAGCGCACGGCAGTTGGGCAGTCGGGCGGCATGAACGATAACCGAGCGTTGGGCGCACATAACAGCGTTCGAACGACCGGGCGGCAGAGACGTGACAGCATTGGGCGGATGTGCACGAGCAGCGTGCACGCCGAACGCTTAGAGGATGAGCGACCATACGGGCGAGCAAACGCGGGTGAAGGCAGGCGCACACGCCGGGCAAGCAGCGCGGGTGGACCGAACGGTGGATCGGGCGAAACGCTGAACGAACAGCGTGCGGGAAAACGCGGGTGAGGCAGGCACACACGTCGGGCAAACGCGGTTGGGCAGCACACGATGGGTCGTGCGGGACGTGGATAGGAGCGGACAGCAGAACGCATACACGCCGAGAAGTATGACAGTGGTCGAGCGTATGGACAGGTCGAGCGACGGTGTAAACAGGCCGAGCGAAGGTTGTGACGGGTGTGCGCGGAGTGTACAGGCCGAACGGCGGAACAACACGGGCGAGCGACGTTATAACAGCGCGCGGAAGTATACAGGCCGAGCAGGTGGACATATGGCAGCGGGCAGGTTATACGATGGCTAGGCGGAGGATGTATGGCGCAAAGGCCGACCGTTGACAAAGGAAATAATGGGGTTCCTTGTATGGCGGTTGGGGCGTCGGCCATGGGGCCACGCCCAACCCAAACATACGCAAGCTTCCATATAAGTAAACGATGGGATTGCCATTTGAAGGACACACACAAACAAGCAAGTCATTCGAACCATTCGGTGAAGAGCGAAGTGCGCAGTTCGATCTACGCTCAAGGGGGACACGCAGCATGAGCGCATAGCACATGCGCTAGTTGTAAAGGTGTTCACTCGGTCGGAGGTAGATTGGAACGGTACGAGGTTCGGTGGTGCTGTGTGAGGATCGTGCAGGTTATTCGAGCGTCTTGGTGGCTGGTCTGGGCAGCACCCGCTCACTGTAATTGATGCAGGTTCTCGTATATGAAAAGAGACTAAGTGTGGCTCGATTCGGTGAGCACACGGGTCGATTGTAATATTGTAAAATTCTGATATTTTATAAATATTCGGGCAGACTTTTCGGGAGTTGCCCCTCCCTTTATATCGTTGCAATTCTTATTTATATTGCTGATGTTAATGATTAATGTATGGGTATCATTGATATAAAGGATAAATCATTTTA
This sequence comes from Pinus taeda, assembly GCA_000404065.3. Lineage (NCBI taxonomy): Eukaryota > Viridiplantae > Streptophyta > Pinopsida > Pinales > Pinaceae > Pinus > Pinus taeda. Next base: position 7,395 of record APFE030636042.1, read on the forward strand.
ACTTAACTGAGAAACACAAGTTAGGTTCGGGTTGTGAATTAGGCGTAGTCCACCCACTCGAGTATTGGTGAAAAGAAAAAGTGGGGTGGTGCCGCACCCCGCCGCCTCGGTTGAAAGACTACCAAAGGGTTGGGGGCGTGACAGAGGGGGTCCTAGAGTGGAGTGGATGCCTAAAGTCACGGCTTCCGCCAGTTTCACAATGCAAGATATTCAACGCATTAAAATGTCCTTTGGAGGGGTAATTTATCAGTATTCGAAAACTGTTAGTTTCTGAAACTTTATGCAACTGGATTTCTGTTGGCTGAACTGTGCATTGTTTTTACAGACAGTGAATGATGTGATGATGGGCGTGGTTTTCTATGGACTTCAACGATACCTGCGGCTTACTCTTGGTGGTCCCGCGACCAAATCTGTATTAATCGTTTCTCTTGCTCATTGTGTATTTTCAATGGCTAACTGCTGCTAATAGTTTCGAGATTTTCAATGCATAGGATCATAGTTGCAGACTGCATAGGAAAGCCATATTGCCAGGCTATTTCTCTTGCGTGGCAGCTGAAGCTTAGGGCCACCCCCGGTTGGCCCCGCCCGCCCGACCGGCGGCGGGTCGTTTCCGGGATCGACCCGCCGCCGGTCGGGCGGGGCGGGGCGGCCCGGGGTGGCCCTGCGTGGGTCGGGCAGGGCGGGGCGGCCTGGGCGCAGGGCCACCCCGGCCGCCCCGCCCCGCCGACCGGCGGTGGGTTCTCATTCCCGGACCCACCGCCAGTCGAGTGGGGCGGGGCGGCCCGGGGGTGGCCCTGTGTGGGCGAGGGGGAGGCGGAGGGGGCCGGGGAGGTCGGGTGAAACTCCCCATCCCAAATCGAAGACCTGCGGGTGCCTCAAATATTCCATGATTTGGATAATCGATGAGTATTTCCTTCACACAAACAGGGCTCCGCAGCTTCATCACCGTTCCATCGGCTCTCATAATCCTGATCCGTCGATCACTCCAGTGGACAAGTCCTCGCAGTATCATGTTACCCATTCTGCTCATTCTTGCACAGAAGAGATGTAGATATGCCTCTGAGATTATCTTGTCATAGTTATATATATACAAGTAAAGAGGGGTTGTAGATATTGGGACTATCTTGAGGTTAATGGTTTTTTTTTTTTTAATATTTTCAAAGTCTACCATAAATTTAAATTTATTAAGCATTGAATACGTCATAGCTGACTAATTAACAAGATTTATACACATTACCAAAAGTTGAAATGACTTTGTAATCTATATTTATTTGTCAAATAAAAGCAATAAATCTTTATTTGTAAAATAAAGACCAGAAATATGCTTCCTAAGTTCAAATGACTCTGTAATGTATTTTTATTTGTCAAATAAAAATAAGAAATATGCTTCTTCTAATTCAAATATTTCTTAAGTTCGACCAAATTGTTGTGAGACCTTGTGAGTCGATCCGTTATGTAGACTCACGTGTGTTAACGTGTACACATGCTGCCTATCATTCTAGATGTTAGACCTAAGGAATGATTTATTGCAACGGAGTTCAAGATTTGGATAAACTAGACTTCCGGGCGTGCAGTCCTTCTCGCTATTGAAAATGTAGACCATTGTCCGCATTTTCTTTTCTTGTAATGATAGAATACGTGACGCCAAAATATTTGACACACATATAGTCTTGGTATCTTAATACATATTCAAACAATTTAAGTTTCCTATCCGTACGTGTTTGAAATATTGTAGTTTGTTTTTGTACATCACTAATAATCTCAACATTTCTTAAAAGACAGCATCATTATGGCCCACTACAGAAGTTAAAGTTTATTATCGACTACTTTGCTTTGCTCATTTGTGGGACATAAAATCAACGTAACAACTAAACCTCTTTCCTTCCTTTAGTTTAGTATTTAACATGTCCTTGGTTTGTTACGACTTTTTTCTTCAATGCTCGGTTTTTCCCTTTTCATTCAATGCCTAAATTTCAGGTGTTAGCATTTTTCCACTTTTTAATATTGAAAATCTCTTAAAATTAGGTTATTCTTTATTATTTTTATTTATATACTGTCCAGTCAATTTCAAAAATATTCTAGAGGATCCAAAAACCACTTTTTTTAATTAATTGTTTAATAGTTCAAAACCTTATTTTTTTTAATTAATTATTTAAGAGTTTTGAAGTATTTTGAATTTTAAGTAGTTTTATAAAATAATAAGTAATTTTAATAATCATATTTTCATGTTTAATAATAGAGAGTTTTTATTTTCTATAATTAATTTGTATTTACATTTTTTTAATGGGAATATGTAAATTTAAATGTTTATCATTCGACTTATTTTTATTTGGTAAAGCCAAGTTTAATATTATTAGATTCATTTTTATTTGGTAAAGCCAAGTCATATTAGACTATATCACAATTTAATTGAAATATATTTTATTTTTGTATATTAATCAATTTCTTCTACTAAACTAGATAGGAAGATATGCTATTTATTGGATTGTATTATGTTTTTCCAAACAGTTGCCCCTTATGAAACTACATAAAAAAAAAAAAAAATCATATATAAGAAGAAATGTTTCTTATTAGATTGTATTATGGGTTTCTCAATGATAAGTTGTCTCCACTAAAATCACCTTAATCACTTCATTTTAACCTTCAACCAGAGAAGAGTAATCAATCTGATTTAGTCAAAATTATGGTAATCCAAGCTTTCACCATTTCATTCCCTTTCGCACTTCCTTGTGATATTTACAATAAAGAATTTTATTAAAATAATTTAGTATTATTCAATACTAAATATATATATATATATATAATATAAAACATAATAAATATAAACGATTCATGGGAAGGGAAATATTAAAAGAACCCTTCACACAAAATTTACTTCACATGCAAGAGTGCCCATTAAATTTATAGGGTGCTAGTGATGAACTCAATTTTGTAGTTTTTAAATTTTGTTACATTATGTTTATTTTAATTTTAAAAGAGTTTTTAAAATTTTGATTTAATTATTAATAATTATTAAATAAAAATAAAGATTTAAATTTTATAAAATATTTTTAATAGTAATTGAAATTTATTTTGATGATGATAATGGTGGTGGTTAAATTCCACAAAGACTAATATGGCCTATCTCATCACTGAAATGAATTTCAGTGATTGATTTCATAAAAAAATTTAGTTTATGTTTTTCAATGAATTGTAGAATTTCATGAGATTTGTAAATAAATTTAACAAACTTTTGGAGTGAAATATTTTCGCGAAAATTTTTGGAGGGAAATATTTTCGCGAAAATTTTTGGAGGGAATAATTTTGGAGGGAATATTTCATTCTTTAAGCTATATAATATTCTTAGGAGACTCCATTTGTATCATTCAACATCTTCTGTTTGAAAGGGATGGATTGTTCTGATGGTGAAGTTTCGGTTTATACACCATCAACATCTTCATCGCGTAACAACTCTATTCATATTGATGAATATAGCAGGAATTCTTCCACTATGAATAGAAAGTCCATTCTTCCACTTAGTCCCGATTCTAAGGGCTATGAAAGCAACGGTGATGAAGAGCATGATGGTGAAGTTCAAAAGAATGGAGTGTCACGATGTCCACTTAGTCCTAATTCTGAGGACTATGAGAGTAGCAGTTTTGAAGAGCGTGATGGTGAAGTTCAAAAGAATGGAGGGTCACGGTGTCCACTCAGTCCTAATTTTGAAGACTATGAGAGCAGCAGTTTTGACGTGCATGATGGCGAATTTCAAAATAATGGAGTGTCACGGTGTCCACTTAGTCCTAATTCTAGGGACTATGAGAGCAGCGGTGATGAAGCGCGGGATGATGATTTTCAAAAGAATGGAGTGTCAAAGTGTCCAGTCAGTCCTGATTCTAAGGACTATGAGAGCAGCAGTGATGATGACTGTGATAATGAATTTCAAAAGAATGGAGTGTCAAAGTGTCCAGTTAGTCCTAATTCTAGGGACTATGAGAGCAGCGGTGATGAAGCGCGGGATGATGATTTTCAAAAGAATGGAGTGTCAAAGTGTCCAGTCAGTCCTGATTCTAAGGACTATGAGAGCA
>APFE030636042.1:23628-43140 GCA_000404065.3 Pinus taeda
TTATTTAATTTTAAATTAATTTTTTATTCTTATTTTTATGAAATTTAACTTAGCCAAAATGTTAAACATTACATTACAATGTCTCTACCATACTAAGTTGGAGAGCGCTTGGCACAAAGAAACATTTCCATGTAGGAGTCTATTTTTAAAACTTTATCACAATTAGTCAATATTAATCTTTAAACATCTATAAACTCTACTTTTATTGATCTTGAAATACTTTTAAGAGTAGTTTTAAGTAAGACTTTTTGAAAAAAATTCGTGTTTATTGAATCGGGCAAAGATCATTGAAATCACTAGTTTTACAAATGAACTCTTCACAATTAAAATGCTACAGAAGTTTTTGAGAACCCTAAATCCATATATACACTAAAAAAAAGTTTAAACAACAGAAATCAACATTTAGCTACAATTTTGTTAAACAACGAAAATCCCACTAAAAAATCTTTAAATCTAAATAAACAAGGGAGCCACTGCCGTGGCGGTAGTCCCTGCCGGGGTCTGCCACAACAAACAACAAACAACAAGCAACACGTGGCCTTCATGCTGGTGAGACATGGCATGAGGCAGACGTGTGCCGCGAGTTCGATGCGAAAGCAGTTTGTGCATCTGATCCAGCGAACGGTGGTTCAGTTCTCCCATAGCATTAATCCAGTGAACCAGGTTGAATCAAGTACCCAAGTTTGATCAATGGAATGAATGAATTCCCCCATCTCTTAATAACAGCCTAAAGCAAGCCCTTAGAGCGGATTTGAAAAGATAAAGAAATTAGCAAATTTCGCAAATTCAGGTCATATCTTAAACCCATGATAGAAATTATTATTAAAATTATAAAAGCTATCGCATCAAAGTACAATCCGGTACCTAACACAATAGAAAGAACGGCCGTCAAAATCCCATGCTATCGGGCCATAAATGAACGGCGGGTGTATATGGCCACCGTTCGATTTCATTTTAACACAATACTAATAACAACAAATATAGATCTATCTTAACCACCAATCTAACAAGGGTCTATATGGATCAATTTTTTCTTTAACCTTCCTTCAAATTTTACACTTTAACATAAGTTGTCACTTCAAAAAATTCGATAAAAAAATATTTTTTTGTGATTAAAATGAATCTATACCAGTTTAAAATACACTTAATTATTGCTTAATTTTAAAATGTTTAATTTATAACCCACGTTAAATTTTATTATTAATAATATTATATTTATAAGACTAACTAATAATGAAAAAATCAAGATTATCATAAATAAATATTCTAATTTAGACTTTAATTTTTACATTAACTCTATATTCGTAATTGAAAATAAAATAAAATTAATTAATTCTTTTAAAAATATGAAATTATCCCCAGCTTAATATAGTTTTGGCGTATCATATGTAAAAATAATATTACCAGGCAGAAGATATTTTAATGAACTGTCTTTCAAAAATCTTTAGAAAATTGGCACGTGGCCTATGAAGTCAACAACAAATTGGAAAAATTCATTTGCACCTACCAGGTTTAACATCATCGACTTTCGGGAAAGTCCCCTGAAAACGATGCGATCATATTTCGGCATTGCTTTATCATAGTCAATGAAATATCAAGAAATGTCATCGCAAGAGGGGGACAAAGGACAACTATAAGAGGGCCAAAGGAAAAATTATAGGTGAGTAATATGTTTTTCAGGTGGAAGTCGATTGAAAACTTGTTTATTGGTTGGTTCGAAAAGTGTCGGCAAAAATCTTTTTTTATATGATTTACGAAATTTTTTATATAAATAATTAATTCTTTTAAATATATGAAATTATCCCTAGCTTAATATAATTTTGGCATGTCATAAGTAAAAATAATATTATCAAGCAAAAGATATTTTAATGAACCGTCTTTCAAAAATCTTTAGAAAATTGGCACGTGGCTATGAAGTCAACAACAAATTGGGAAAATTCATCTGCACCGACCTAGTTTAACATCATCGACTTTCGGGAAAGTCCCCTGAAAACGATGCGATCATATTTCGGCATTCTACGTACGTATCTATGTGTTACTTTTTCAGCACGAAAAAAAGCTATATATTATTTTATAATAGTGAATGAAATATCAAGAAATTGTCATTGCATGAAAGGGACAGAGGACAAATTATAAAAGGGTTAAAAGAAAAATTATAAATCAGCAATATGTTTTATAAATTTGTAAATTATATTTAATAAATAAAGCACTCCGTAATAAATATTTTACCCATCAAATTCCAAATTCCATCCCTACCTCTGAGTCGAAACCTCTTTACCTGCAGTCGACCTTTAAATGGTCATCTGAATGTCTCGCAATGGTTTATTTTTTCCTCAAACAATTTTTTTTGTTTCTTAATGGTGGTGAAAAATGCATTTTCGAAAAGTCCGGTGTAATTTGATTTCTTAATGTGTATATATCATTATTTTTTATTAATGTAAAAAATAAATCTTATCAAACAAAAATGTGTACTTGGATTTTGAAATTTTAATTTTGGATTCTGAAATTGTAATATTGCATTTTGAAATTGTAATAATTTTGTTGATTTTTTTTTTTTTTTAATGTTATTTGAATTTTTTTTGGTAGAAATATGCATTTTTGAAATGTGTAATAATTTTTGATTTTTTTTTTTTTTTTATTTAATGTTATTTGAGTTTTTTTGGTAGAATATGTTAGAGTTAATAAGAAATATAATATTTTATGAAAGGTACAAGGAGTATTAGAAAGTTTATTGGGGTATTGGAAAGTTTAAATGAAAATTGGAAAATTGAATTTTATTATTTTTCTATATATTATAAATTTATAATAAATTATTTTTAAGTAATTATTTATATTAAAATATTTTTTAGAAATTGTAAATTAGTTTTTGGTTTGTAAAATAGGTTAATACATTCAAATCTGTTATAATGGTCTGGTTAGCTAATATTAAAGGGTAATTTTGGTAAAAGAAAAAAAAAATTGGCTCCCATGGCTGTACTAATGAGGGACTTTTAAATTTTACAGCTTGCAATTTACATTGTTCCACGATCTTGGGCTAATATAACTCAAGGTAGTTCCGGGATCAATTAAAATTGATACAGTTCGGTCAAAAAGTTTACCTTCAAATTCGACCATAGTTGGCTGAAACTCTGCTTGATGATTTTCAAGGGTAGCATTAATTTTAGGGAGGCTTCTTGCTACTTCTCCCATTGTGGAAGCTTGTTGTATTTGCGAAATCTGATCAGCTCCTTTATGCTGTGGGAAATTTTTGACGTAATATGGATCTCTGCATCCCTAACACTATATCGGGGGACTGTTAGTTAATTCTGCTTCAGTTCTGCCAGCGTTCTCATTAATCCTTTTCTCGCCTGATACTTTAAATCTGCGCTGATTCTTATTAAAATTCTAGTTAGTTTGACCTTTATACAATCCCTTGTTGTCTGGACCCTTATTTAGGGCCCTTGTAGCTAGGAACATATTTACTTCCCTTTTTATCATTCCATCTCTTGTTCATTTCTCCCGTTTGTTTTTCTGGTAGCAGATTCGTGCCTTACGAATAACTTCGTCCATGGTTTTTGGGTTGTCAAACTCCAGTCGTTCTTTCATGAACAACGGAAGACTGTTGATAAACAGCTGCACCTTTGCTTTTTCTTTGTGTATGTAAGAGACATACCGAAGTAATGATGTAAACTTTCTTATGAACTCACCCATAGACATCTGGCCCAGCCAGAGATAATGAAACTATTTTGCTTTCTCATCGTAAAATCTCTCTGTTAGATATTTTTCTTTAAAATATTTATGAAATTTTTCCCAGGCTATGCTTTGTTCATTTACTCCTCGAACTATGTTTACTTCCTCCCACCATAGTGTGGCCTTTCCTTGTAGCTGGAAAATGGCCAAACGAGCCTTCAAATTATGGTCATATTCGTACAGCTGGAAATACTTATTGATATTTATGAGCCATGCCTCTGCCACTCCTTCTTGCTCACCATCAAAGAGAGGAGGCTTTATTTTTCGGAATTCCCCCTGAAGTTCCACTTTCTGCCTTTTCTGTGTCTTTTGATTAACACATTATCTGATTCTTCTTCACGATTTTCTTCGCCACCCTCTGTTTCCACATCCTCTGTTCGAAATTCTTGTTCCCCTGTCATATTTCCGTGTCCAGGGCTAGGGACTAGTGGCCGATGATTATGTCTATCAGATAGATTTTTCATAATTTTTCATGTTCTTGCATCAGTCTTTTGTTGTCTGCTTGTAACCGGGTCATCTCATCCTTCAATTCTTGTATTGTCACCATGATATCTGCATCGGTATTCCGTGGCTTATCACCCAGTTGTACCCAAACCTTAGGATTGCCTTCCTAAAATGATGCGGGTCATGTTCACAATAGGGATCTAGGTGGTAAATTTCATGCTGACTGCTCCCTGCTTCCTATGTGCATATCACCAAGTTTGTTATTTCATGATTCCAAAGGTCTCAGTTTGGCAACCTGAGCGCTCTGATACCATATGTCACAAATCTACCTGTTATATCAATATAATAAAAAAAAAATTAATAACATAATATCACATGGCAATTTTTACCACTGCACTGTAAACATTATTATGCATACAATTTATGTTCGCCTATATAAAGGCAATCTGATATGATTTCTAAACTATACGGTTACCTTTATTATGAGTCAACTCTTAAATCAAAACACGTCCTTATAATGTGCCAATATAATGTATATATATATATGTGTGTGTGTGTGTGTGTGTGTGTGTGTATCGACCCATTATTAACGTAAGTATTAATACAGTGGTTCGTTCTTAACCCAATCATAACATTCAAGCTTGTTTTAGTTTAGTCCGGAAATCTAATGAATATTTCCAACATACATATCCCAATGCGGACTAAAGTCATTTATTATCGTTGATGACTCAATTGCGATGTTTATGACTCCCAACAGTGCCGCACACATGCGGCGTTAATGTTGAAGCAGTGGGATTTGGCTGAGGTGCAGTGCATTTACTCTTGTAGTACTGCGACGTTGTCATTCTTGGAGTGAGCTCCCCATCAACAGTACCTGATCAATGATGTGATCGAATGGCAGGGAGGAGTCTCCGACTTCTCTTCCTCCAGCATTTGATGTCTTTCCTCCATTTTGATGAGGTTTTTTACTGCTTCGAGGATGGTTTTCGCGTTGAACAATGTTAGGTCGTCTATCTCTGATCTTTGCTGCTTTTTCAATCATTCGGTATGAGAATTCATACATGTCTTCACTAGATGTTGGCTCTCACAACAAGTACAAAATGTCTTTCTCATGCCCACGTTACGAAGGGAGTAGGGTTTCTACCCATAACTCCGACTCTCGGTAAGAACTGTAAAATCTTAAGTTTTATGTTTGTTCATTCGACTATAAATTTTGACTTTAATGTTCAAAATTCTAACCCTGTTGTATTCTTTCAGGTGGAGTGATGTTAAGGTTGCCCAAGACTTGGTAGGGGCGTTGAAACTTGTGTCAAATCCTTCTCCTGGATGTGGCACCATCGCGTAGGCAAAACCACTGGGTATTTTATTAAGTTTGTTATTGTAAGGCTTGATAGCCAGAGGGTTAGTTTTCATAAGAGAGTATGCTATGGGATAATTAGTTGTCTCTGTATTTAGGATTTTCAGTCGGTTTTACCACACGAATATTGCATATGGATGGCGGGGTTATCTCCCGACCCAACCTTGGATGTTATGGTTCTTCTTTATATTTAGGATAATGAACTCAGACATGCCTTGTTTTGCATGGAAACATTATATAAGCTACTTATTTAGCCTCTCTCTAAATTTTCTGAAGTTTAATATACATATGAGCTTTTGGGGAAATGAGGGTTTAATAGCGATTTTCTCTTTGACTCTTCTAGTTCTGTGTGTGTTGTTCGCAAGATTTCATGCGTGAGAGTGTGGGTCGGTTAGGGTTCTATGGCCCGTTTATCGTGACCCAAAATTTCTTAGTTAATATTTAAAATAATATATTTTATTGTTTGCAATTACCGTGAACAAGTAAATAGAACATTTGTAACATTATTTGGTTATTCTGTTCTTTCTGTCAATGATTTGCTTAGTAAATTTTAATTGACTGTTAGAAGAAAATGTCAGTCTTTTATTCAGAGTTTTCAGTGTTCTTCCAGAATGGGAAATATTTCTATTTCTCAGTTTGAATTCCTTTACTGCTTATTTAATAATGGGATATGGACTATTTAATTGTAAGAGTTTTTTATTCCTAATACGATCCTCCTTAAGTGACCGGCTTTACAGTGTATTGGCAGTTTTCTCATTCATAGTTAATAATGCTTAGATATTGAAATGGCATAGGCCTTAGATGTTTCTCTTCTTAGTTCCTTTAAAATCTTGGCTCTTTAGGGCGTACTTGCCCAAACTCTATCTTGCTTGGTTATTTTATTTATACTACAGCATGTTCCATGAAAACTGGAGAATTTATCTATTGCTACCACATACTATAAGGACTGTATGTTGTTTGAATTATTCAGCTTTTCTCCATTATTTACCATTTACTAAACATATTTATATGTAATTGCCTCCAAGCATAGAATTTAATTAACAAGATACCAGTCCTTCTTTTATTCAACTATCAATAAGCATAGTCTAACTAGAAAACTGTAAATTTCAAATTTCCTACTTATTTATTGCGAAAATATTCTACTTATCGGGAATTTCGCTAGTTCCTAGATTCAGTCCAATGTTAGACCCTGCTGCTAGTTGTTTACCTTGTGACTACTGTCATAGTAAGTCTCCCCCCAAGTTGTCCCTAATTTAGGAACTTCCTTCTTTAAATAGTAGGGGTTCTGCTATCTGGTCCAAACCAAACTTAACCACAGGAAGATATGTGTGACCTATCAGCACAAATTTTCTTCCTTCATCTCTTTTCCATTCCCTGATATCAAATACCCCTATCCTCTTGATTTTCTTGAGTTAAATCCTCAAGAAATCAGTTAGGGACAGGTAACTGTCCTTCTAATTAATTAGCAAGAAAAAATGATATTCAATGATAAGTGTTGTTTTATTTAAGAAAATAATTAAATTCCAAAAATAGTTTTCATAACTCAGAAAATACAAAGCATGTTTGAACTGCACTAATTTAAATATTTACATGGTCTGTGGATATCACAAATACCATGGCTCAATTTAATTTTTATTATTATTTTATTTTTGTAGAGTTATTTTTATTTTTGTTCTTTTATTTTATTTTAACTGGGTTAAAATATTTACATTACATTACATTAATATTTTTATTTAATTAATAGTTGTATCTAATTTGACTTAATCAAAATCTTGAACATTAAATTACCACATCTCTATCATAGGTTGTAGAGATAACAAAGTTAAAATGTTTATATTACATTAATATTTTTATTTAATTTTAAATTAATTTTTTATTCTTATTTTTATGTAATTTAACTTAGCCAAAATGTTAAACATTACATTACAATGTCTCTACCATACACATTTGGAGAGCACTTGGCACAAAGAAACATTTCCATGTAAGAGCTTATTTTTAAAACTTTATCACAATTAGTCAATATTAATCTTTAAACATATCTAAACTGTAACAATCACTGTTAACAAAATATAATAACAATATAAAAAAATAAATTGTTTACCCCTAAACTTGATTACCAATACATATTTAGTCTTGTGCATTAAAGTTCTGATATGATTTGTGGCTGACATAGAGTTGGTTAGCTCACCCTCTAGTTGTATGTGCTTAATGTTTGCATAGTTTACCATGCTGCCATGGAGGTTAACACTAATAGATCACATGGCCTTCGGTACTATGGCATTTACTTCCCTGCTCTGGCTGAGTTAGTCTTCATACACGGTGAGTCATGGCTTGGTCTCGATCAATGATGTTAAATTTGATCGCTACTTGTTTCATCGTTTGAATTCCATCTGTCCTGTATCACCTCCGTTGATTCTTGTTCGGCGATCCGATGGTGGTGATTGGTTAGGGTTTTATCACCTAACTGCTTCCTCGCGCCCAGCATCTGTGGATTGGTTGTTACCTTTGGTCTGCAACTTCTTGCTACTCTGCAATGGAAAATTAAGTAGCTGAGGGTCACAGTGAGGCAGTCCCTCCTCCTGAGGCTTGCACTAGTTATGATGGCTAGTCCAGAGAAAGAAAGTGTCAGTTGACGCTGACTATCAGTAGTTCTTTTAATTTTTGTGTGGAGGACATGGCTCTTGCCTAGGCTGAAAAACTATTGTCTCTGTCTAGGATGGGTCGAAGGTATTTTAGAGAGATGACAACGGTTTTGATCTAGGGTTCATAAGGTAAACCTTGACAACCCAGAGACTCATGAGTTTGACATTTTCTTGAGCTTAGAATGATTTGATTAAGGGTTTCGTTGAATGTGTAGGTGGTCGTTTGGAGAGTGCGTCCTCCAGTTTCAGGTATCACTCTGCTTAAAATTTGCATGCGTTTCCACAGTTCTTATCTCTGTTAGATGGCCATGAAATGATTTTTATGTTTGAATGTGGTTTATGACAGGTATTCCTTTTCCCTATTCTGCTTGCACAAGTCTGGGACCTATCCTTCAATAATCAAACTCTTATGGTCTTGCTGGTCATTTCCAGGTTGGCATTCCGATCCTCAACAATTTAGTTAAGGAGGGTTTTAATGTTTCATCAAATCGAGCTCAGAGAGATGCCTAAATTTGTTGGAATCCTTAATTAGTTAGTTGTTAAGCGAGTCAATAGACTTTGTGTGTGGTTTGAACAATATGGGGAATACTTTCCAGTCCCTGAACATATTTTGTTTTTGCTGATGTAATTACTCTTAATCAATTAAGTTATTAGCTAAGAACGTTGCGATTTCGGTCATAATGACTCGAAGGGTCATTCTGGAACTGCAACTGCTTGTTCATAATGAAGTATATGCTTATATATAATGCATTGTTAATTTAATTTGATATTTCGGGTATGTCGTTTCCTATTTCACAACGGGTCGGTTACCCCCGTTCCAATTCCAGAGTTTTATGGTTTATCAAATATTGTTCGGTCTTTATGGAATTAACTATTTTGAAAGGGTTTGTAGAATAAGGGCTTATACCAGGTTTATTTGTAAACTAATAGATATTATATGGTGACGGATGAGGTGGTACCTCTGTTTTCCGAATAGTTCTTCATTGCATTTCCTAGTTGTATGTTGTAGTTAAATGATGAAGCAATCACATATGTGTATGATCTCGGCACGCATAATGCAACTATTCCTTGGGTGTATTCCATGAAGGTTTTGCACAACTCATTCTGAATACTTTAGGAGCGTAACCTCATTTGTTTTATATTGTTTTAAATATTTTATACATGGAAATTACCTGCAATATTTTTTACATAATTTTATTAGAGAGTGTTTATTATTACATGTCCTGAGAAAGAAATTAAATACACTTGTCTATTGTTTCTAATGTATCTTTTCTAAAGAATTTCCTTACTTATCTGTACTACATACACAAAATTTCTTTATACTGAAGACAGTAAGATGTTCCTACCTAATCAATTAAGCTATTAATTTATAGCATAGTACCGATTCTTAAATTAAGCATTTCATGGTACTTATCTATTATAATAATAACAACAGCTAGCCAATAATCCTCTTTGGAAAGTCTTTCCTCCCTACCACGAGTTCTGGCAATTACGTCCAGACTCTCCCCCAAGCACTTTTTGTTGGTGTCACAGTTAATGATTTCCAGTTACAATCAAGTACCTTGGGTTACTGGACTACAATCCTACCCCCATGTCTTGTACTCTTTTCTGACTGTCTTTCTTGAGAATTCTCCCACTGGTTCCTCTAGCTCAATGATATTTCCTAGATTCTTTTGCTCCCATCTAAATCTCCCTTCAGGGTAGATTGGGTAAATGTCTTTGTAACTGTTTATTTTAATTCTTGTAAACAATTTCTATTTTTTTGTTGTTAAGGTATCATTCCAAATATTTAGGTAACCATAATTTATTTTTCTTGGCCTTGCAACCTCAACTACTTATTGTTACATAACATAATGTAATAAAACTTAAAGTAGCAGATAATAAATTTAACTTATTAATCTTAGTAATTTCATGCACCTTGGGGTGTTAAATCTCCCCACCTCCATATGAGGAACATCGTTCCTGGTGTTCATTTCACTTTCAGAAAACAATGTCGGATAAGCTTTCCACATAAATTCTTCTTCTTCCCAGGTGGCTTCATCCGGGCCACAGTGCTTCCACTGCACTTTAACTTGGGTGATGACTCGCTTCCGCAGGGTGGTTTCTCTCTGGTTGAGAATACGAAGAGGTTTTTCCAGGAACTCTCCTTCCGGTTCGACCTGCAACCAAGAACTCATAATCATGATTCTGCTACATTTAAAAAAAAAATGGCTCTAAAAGTCATATATCCCACTTCACTAGTTACCTAAATGTTTTCCCAGTTAATAATGTGTTGAGGGTTATACACATATTTTTTAGTAAGGATACATGGAACACATTATGGACCCAAATGTGGCTTGGTAGTGCAAGCTTATAGGCCATCGACCCAATTCGTTCCAATACTTGAAAAGGTCCACAGTGTCGGGGTGTTAACTTAGCGCAATCCTGCCACTGTAAGGAGCTTTTCTGGGGTTTTACTCTTAAATATACGTGATCCCCCGGTTGAAATTCTCTGTATGATCTATTTTTATCTGCATACACTTTTTGTCTATCTTGGTTTGCCCTTAGATTTTGTCGAATCTTCTTAATTGTCTCCTCCATTTCTATTAGCATGTCAGGACCCAGTGCTAGTTTACTAACTGGGTTATTCCAGTCTATGGGCACCTTGCACTTCCTTCCATACAACACCTCGAAGGGCCTCATGCCTAATGATTCATGATGCCCATTATTATATGCAAATTCCACTAAATGGAGATAATCCTCCCATTTATGTGGTTGTTGCATTACGAACATGTGTAGCATGTCCTCCAGCACCTGATTTACTCATTCAGTTTGTCCGTCCGTTTAGGGGTGATAGGCGGTACTAAATTGGATCTAAGTACCTAATCCTGAAAAGAGAGTTTTCCAGAAGGTGGATGTAAATTTTACATCCCTGTCGGAGATTACCACTTTGGGTATTCTATGTAAACGAAAAATCTCCTTCATAAATATGTCTGCGATCTCCACAGTTTTGTAAGTGGATTTCACAGGTATAAAGTGAGTATTTTTACTCAACTTGTCTACTACCACCATAATTGAGTCATGTTGCTTTATGGTACGAGGTAAGCTGGTTATAAAATCTAGAGATATGGTTTCCCATTTCCATTCTGGAATGGGCAATGGCTGCAGCAAACCTGCAGGATGTTGATGTTCTGCCTTCACCAGCTGACACTTCAAACATTTGGACAAATCTTTAGTGACATCCTTCCTTAACCCGAGCCAATAATACCATTTTTTTATGGTTGAAAATGATTTCTGGTACCTCGAGTGACCAACACATGGTTTTCTATGAAATTCATCCAATATCAATTGTTTAACCGAGTTTTGGTTAGGGACATAAATTTTGTTTTTAAAAGTAAGAATATTGTCATAATCTATTTCAAATTCAAATGCTTCCTTTTTCAGCAGGCCTCCCTTGTTTGTTGCCAAAGGAAGGTTTACTCTGGAGATTTCATAGTTGCTTCCTTTATGATTTCAAGGATATTTGAGCTTGCTTGGCTCATTTGGAGCTCATAAATGCAATGCACTTTTCTTCTCAATGCGTCGGCCACCCGATTTTCCTTTGCTTTAAGATGTTTCATGTCGAAAGTCAAATTCTCTTAAAAATTTTATCCATCTGGCCTGTCGAACATTTAAGCTAGACTGGTTGAAGAAATTTGTAAGGCTGCTATGATCAGTTAATAGCAAGAATTTCTTCCCCAGCAAGTAGTGTTGCCACATTTTAAGTGCATGCACTACTGTTGTCAACTCAAGGTCATACGCAGAATATCGTTGTTCACATTCCTTCAATTTATGTGATTCATATGCAATAACCTTTCCTTCTTGTGTCAGCATTCCACCTACACCCTCTTTACTTGCATCTGTGCAAACCACACAAGACTTTTCCGGATCTGCCACTTTTAGCACTGGTGCGGTGGTAAGTAGGCGTGTTAGCTTTTCGAAACTTTGCTGACATTCGGCTGTCCATTTGAAAGCGCGCCCCTTTTTCTATAAGGAGGTCATTAAAAAGGCGATTTTTGAAAATCCCTCAATGAATCGACGGTAGTACTTGGCTAAACCTAAGAATGATTGGATATCAATGACATTCTTTGGGGATGTCCATTCCATGTTTGTTTTGATCTTCTCCGAATCTATTGCTATTCCATCGACTGAAATAACATGACCCAAGTACTGAATCTGATCGTTGAAAAAATTACACTTACTGAATTTAGCATATAACTGATTTTCACGTAGTGTTGTTAATACTATTCTTAGATGCTATTTATGCTCCTCCTGATTCTTAGAGTATATTAAAATGTCATTAATGAAAATCAGTACAAATTTATCAAGGTAGGGCTGGAAAATACCATGCATCAGACTCATAAAGGTGGTTGGGGAATTTGTGAGGCCAAATGGCAACACTACGAACTCGTAATGACCATAACAGATACATAATGTTGTCTTCTAAATGTCCTCCTCTTTTATTCTTATTTGATGGTAGCCCGATCTTAAGTTGATTTTTTAGAATACTTTAGCTCCTTGTACCTGATCAAATAGATCATCAATACGGGGTAAAGGATATTTATTCTTAATGGTTAGCTTGTTTAACTGTCAATAATCAATACATAATCTCAGGGTCTCGTCCTTTTTCCGTATAAACAATACGAGAGCTCCCCAAGGAGGCACACCAGGACGGATATAATTTTTGTCTAGGAGCTCCTGAAGATGCATTTTGAGTTCTATTAACTTAGGTATGCTCATGAAATAAGGGGCCCTGGACATAGGGGTTGCACCCGAAATGAGATCAATAGTGAAATCAATATCACATTTTGGAGGTAAACTTGGAATGGATTCTGGAAACACATCAACAAATTCCTGAATGACAAGAATGTTTTCCAAGGAGGTCATTTTATTTTTGGTACTGGTAAACCCCACCTGAACAACATATATTTGAAAGCCTTTATTGATACATTTTCCTAATTGATTAACAGTAATAGGATGCAACTTGGTGCTGGTTTTTATTTCTTGGAGTTCCTTCTTTTGGCCTGATTCAGAAATAAAACTTACAGTTTTCTGTTTGCAATCTACTAGGGACCAACATTTTTCCAACCATTCCATCTCGATTAAAATATCATAAGAACCCAAAGGACGTTTATTAAGGTCAACATAAATAGGTTTCCCTGAAATGGTTATGGGACAACGTTCTCTTTCTGTGCTTACCCTTCTTTTTCTCCTAGTGGCTAATTGAACTAGCCACAATTTTGAAAATTTTCTGCTTGATAGTTGACACTTTTCTACCACCTTAGGACTAACATAGCTTAAGCTAGCACTTGGATCAAATAAAACAGAGACAAGTTTCTTAGCAATCATACTTTCAATCGATCATTGTGGGTTAAAATTCTGCCTGATGATCATCCAAAGTAGCATTAATTCTGGGCATGCTCCTTGCCACTTCCCCAACCATGGATGCTTCTTTCACATTCGATAATTGTTTGTTCTAGCCCTGTGCAGACATTTTTTGTAATAATGGGGTTCTCTGCAGCCCCGACATTGTAGTGACGATTTTTATTGTTGCTAATTGACAAATTTAGTGACTCCCTCTATAGGTTTGTTCTTAGAATATGCAGTTTTGGGCTAATTCCTGGCTAGAAACTTGCTGAAAGTCTTTTGCTATACATTCTTGTTATTAGCAATTTTTGCGTGTCTATTTGGAATTAGGCTTCTACCCTTCCTATTCATCCCCCCTTTTGGTCCTTCATTCTTCTGTTTCATTTGCTGATAGCAAATGCGAGCTTTCCGCACAACATCGTCCATTGTCTTAGGGTAGTCAAATTCTAGTTTTTCCTTCATGAAGTTGGGTAAGCTGCTGATGAAACGCTGAATTTTGGCCTTTTCCTCTTGCATGTAAGGCACATAGAGTAGTAAGGATGTGAATCGAGCCATGTATTCATCCATGGTTAAGGTTCCCAATCTTAACTTGTGAAATTCATTTGTTTTTTTATCATAATAGTGCTCAGTTAGATACTTGTCTTTAAAAAGTTTTTGAAACTCATTCCATGTAACCTGCTCTTCATCAATTTTTCTTATCGTATTGATTTCCTCCCACGAGAGGGTTTCTTTTCCCCTTAGTTGATAAATTGCCAATTGTACCTTCAGTTTGTTAGTGTACTCATAAATCTGAAAGCACTTACCCATATCGATTAACCAGGTCTCCGCTGCCTCTTCAAATTCTCCCTCAAAGAGTGAGGGCTTAATCTTTTTAAATTCTCCTTGTAGTTTTGAATTTTGTTTTGACTTTGTCTTTTGGTTTTATGTTGGTCGAAGACATTGTATAAACGTCCTTCTTCATCTTCCCTATGATTTTCAGCTGACTCAACATTTTCTTCTCCATGTGGAGCTATCGGGGTCTTTTCCCAGTCTTCTGCACTGGGGTTTGGGTGGCGTTGATTCTGTCGATTGGACAGACTTCTTAGAATTCTCTCCTATTCTAAACGTAGTTGTTCATTATCCATTCTTAAATTGGTAATTTCTGCACACAACTGCTGCACAGTTTCGAGCAACATTGCGTTAGCTTGTCGGGATTCCTCGCCCAACAGTATCCAAATATCCGGATTAGCATTCACATATGTTGTTTCGGGCGATTCAGTTGGTTCGGAGCTCCTCTGCATTCTGAACTTTCTTTTCTTGTCATAGTCTTTGTGTTTACACATACATTTACATAGTTAATTATTATATATATTTTTATATACTCAACACATTTATTTCAGGTATAGTTGTACTTACATCCCAGAGAGTCTCAGTATACGAACCTGAGCTCTGATACCATTTGCAACAATCACTTTTAAGAAAATATAATAACAATATAAAAAAAATAAATTCGTTTACCCCTAAACTTGATTATCGATACATATTTATTCTTGTGCATTAAAGTTCTGATATGATTTGTGGCTATTGTAGAGTTAGTCAGCTCACCCTCCAGTTATATGTGCTCAATGCTTGCACAATTTACCATGCTGCCACGGTGGTTAACATTAATAGATCACATGGCCTTCAGTACTATGGCATTTACTTCCCTACTTTGGCTGAGTTGGTCTTCATACGAGGGGAGTCGTGGCGTGATCTCAGCCGATAATGTTACATTTGATCGCTACTTGGTTCATCATTCTAATGCCATCTGTCCCACCTCACCTCCATTGATTCTTGTCCGACGATTTGACAATGGTGGTTGGTTAGGGTTTTATCACCTAACTGCTTCCTCACGCCCAACGTTCTATGGATTCATTGTTACCTTTGGTCCGCTACTTCTTGTTGCTCTGCAATGGCGAATTAAGTTGCTGAGGGTTACAGTGGGGCAGTCCTTCCTCTTGAAGCTTGCACTAGTTATGATGGCTAGTCCGTAGAAGGCAAGTGTCAGTTGACATTGATTATCAGTAGTTCTTTTAATTTTTGTGTGGAGGACATGGCTCTTGCCGAGGCTGACAAACTACTATCTCTTTCCAGGATGGGTCGAAGGTATTTCAAAGTGATGACAACGGTTTTTCTCCAGGGTTCGGAAGGTAAACCTTGACAACTCGGAGACTCATAAGTTTGAAATTTTATTGAGTTTAGAATGATTTGATTAAGGGTTTCGGTGAATGTGCAGGTGGTCGTTTGAAGAGTGCGTCGTTTGAAGAGTGCGTCCTCCAGTTTCAGGTATCACTCTTCTTAAAATTTTCATGCGTTTCCACAGTTCCAATCTCTATTAGATGGTCATGAAATGATTTTTATGTTTGAATGTCGTTTATGAGAGGTATTCCTTTGCCCTATTCTTCTTGCGCAAGTCTGGGAACTATCCTTCAATAATCAAACTCTTATGGTTTTTCTGGTAATTTCTAGGTTGGCATTCTAGTCCTCAACATTTTAGTTAAAGAGGGTTTTAATGTTTCATCGAATCGAGGTCAGAGAGCTGCCTAAATTTCTTGTAATCCTTAATTAGTTAGCTATTAAGCGAGTCGATAGACTCTGTGTGAATATGGGGAAGACTTTCCAGTCCCTGGACATATTTCATTTTTGGTGTTGTAATTACTCTTATGTCAATTAAGTTATTAGCTAAGAACGTTGTGATTTCGGTCATAATGACTTGAAGGGTCATTCTGGAACTACAACTACTTGTTCATAAAGTATATGCTTATATATATAATACATTGTTAAGTTAATTTGATATTTCGGGTATGTCATTTCCTATTTCACAACAGGTCGGTTACCCCTGTTCCAATTTCATAGTATTATGGTTTATCGAAAACTATTCGATCTTTATGGAATTAACTGTTTTGAAAGGGTTTGCAGAATAAGGGTTTGTACCAGGTTTATTTGTAAACTGATAGATATTATATGGTGACAGATGAGGTGGTACCTCTGTTTTCCGAGTAGTTCTTCATTGCATTTCATAGTTGCATGCTGAAGTTAAATGATGAAGCAGTCACATATGCATATGTGTATGATCTCGGCACACATAATTCAATTATTCCTTGGGTGTATTCCATGAAGTTTTTGCACAACTTTTGAATACTTTAGGAGCGTAAACTCATTTGTTTTAGATCTTTTATATGCGGAAATTACCTGCAATATTATTTACATAATTTTATTAGAGAGTGTTTATTATTACATGTCCTGAGAAAGAAGTTAAATACACTTTGTCTATTGTTTCTAATGTATATTTTCGAAAGAATTTCCTTACTTATCTGTATTGCATACACATAGTTTCTTTATACTGAAGATAGTAAGATGTTCCTACCTAATCAATTAAGTTATTAATCTATAGCATAGTACTGATTCTTAGATTAAGCATTTCATGGTACTTATATGTTATAATAATAACAATAGCGAGCGAATAACCCTCTTTGGGAAGTCTCTCCTCCCTGCGACGAGTTTTGGCAATTACTTTTTCTTTTAATTCTTGTAAACAGTTTCTATTTTTTTTTGTTAAGGTATCATTCCAAATATTTAGGTAACCATAGTTTATTTTTCTTTCTCTTTCAACGCCAACCACTTATTGTTACACAACAGAATGTAATAAAACTTAAAGTAATAGATAATAAAATTAATTTATTAACCTTAGTAATTTCATGCACCTTGGGGTGGTACATCAACTCTACTTTTATTGATCTTGAAATACTTTAAGAGTAGTCTTAAGTGAAATTTTTTGAAAAATTTTAGTGTTTATTGAATCCCACAAGGATTCATTGAAATCATGAGTTTTACAAATGAACTTTTCACAATCAAAGTGTTACAAGGTTTTTGAGAGCACTGAATAGATATATACACAATAAAAAATTAGTTTAAACAACAAAAATCGACATTTAACTATAATTTTGTTCCCAAAAATCCACTAAAAAATCTTTAAATGTAAATAAATAATAAAATAATATCACACACTTTAAAAAATCAAATATCCCAACAAACTAATATTCCACCACCATATTTATTATGCAACAACTATATTCAATAATAAAATAGTCGGGATCTCAAGAGAATTCAATCATAATCATTAGATAGGTAAGTGAGAGAGTAGCACCGTACATTTTGGAAAAATGATTTTCCAACAAACAAATATTCAACAACCATATCTAATAATAACTAAATAGTTTATAAATTTAAATTTAAATTATCTTAATCGTCTATAAGAAAATTAAAAAATATAATCATTAAAAAATATTTTAATCAATTAACTTTTAACACCTTTATTTAATATTTCCATGATAATCCTTTTAAATTATTAATATTTAATAATATGTTCTTTATATTTAAATTTAATATTAATTTATTATATTTATAAAATTAATTGATTGATTTTAAACTATATTATATTTTAGCGTTAGTTTTTAATGCTTAATTTTGAAAGTTATTGTTTTTAGGTAATTTTTGTTCAACACTGTTTACTTTTAATATTTTTTCCACAATTTTATATTTATTGTTAGTTTTAAAATAAAAAATATAAATATATTTTGAAAAAAATTACGCAATCCGAGATTAAATCTATTTTATTTAGACATAATTTTGGAAGTTGAATTTAAAAAAGTTTAATATATGGAACAATTTATTTTTTTTCTATGATTAGTAGATTTTTAGTTACAATAAATCTATATTGTTTTCTTATTATTTTATCTTTTATTAATCTTATGGAAATCTATCTAATAATTTTATTTATATTTTTAGTAGTAGGTAAGATTTAGGCAATTAAATGTGCTCAAACAAATAATTATAACTTTTTTTATTTTAATTAAAAAAAATAAGATGAAATAAAACAAAATATTATAAAATAATTTGATTATAAATTGATTAATCAATACAGCCATAGTATTGTACAAAGTCTATTTACAAAAATGTACAATTAACAATTAAATTGTTTATTTTTATACTTTAATTATTATTAATTAATTGAACATTTAAATGTTAAAATCTATATACTAAAACTACAAAATCTATCCCATACTAGTTTTTAAATTACTTTTTAAATTACTTTTAACTTATTGTTATTTTTTAATTAAATCGACACATAAATATTTATAAACATTTACATCACTACAACATTTCCCACATACCTCAGTTATAAAATCTCTTAACACAATAATTAAAAATACAAGATAAATATTACTATCTTTGAGCATTCAGGAGGAAGTCGACAAACTGTTCATTGTTTCCAACCCGTGAGTCTTGATTGATACCTGTTTACCTGCAGTCGACCTTTAAATGGTCATCTGATCCGGTGGCACTTTGATTTTTAAATGGTCGTCCGTTCCGATGGCACAGTGAAACAACTACCCAATAAAAGAATATTCCTCAACAGATTTCCGGGGAAAAGTAGTAATGTTTGGCCATGGTTTTTTTCACCTAAATAATTTATATTTTGTTTTTTAATGGGATATGGTGAAAAATGTTAAGAAAACATTGTTAAATGCATTTTCGAAAATTCCGGTGTAATGCGATTTCTTAATGTGTATATATCACTAATTTAACTTTTTATGAAAGTTACACGGAGTATTAGAAAGTTTAACAGAATATTGGAAAGTTTGAATTTTTTTTTTTAAAGTATATTATAAATTTATAATAAATTATTTTTTAAATAATTATTTATATTCAAAATATTTTTAAAAAATTATAAAGCCTTTAGTTTATATATTACTTGAAATAAAATATTTTTGGAATATATTTTATTCACAGTAATATTTTTAGTTTTGATTAAAAACAACAACACCAAAATAAGCAAAAATAAGATAACATAAATTTAGTTGAATTGAGGCTTCTGTGATCCATATGGAGTTTAAGAGAAAAAGATTTCGGCGTAAATCACATGGTAATAAATTT
>APFE030636042.1:51064-62420 GCA_000404065.3 Pinus taeda
TTATGTTTATTGAATAAATAAACATATATTATACTATAATACTTAAGAAAAAGTTTAAAAGTAAAAATAGGTAAATATATTTTAGGATTGTTGAAATAAAGTGGGGTTTTCAAACTGTGACATATTGAATAAATAAACATATATTTTACTACAATATTTAAAAAAGGTTTAAAACTAAAAATAGGTAAATGCATTTTAGATTGTAGAAATAAAGTGGAGCTTTCAAAGTAATTTTATATGTGGCATTTTCAATATACAAGTGATTAGAGAATTTTGAAAAATCTAAAAACATTTAAATCATGTTAATTTTGCATAGTAAATTTATATGTTAATAGTCTGACTCACATTAATTTTATATGTTTTTGAATTTTTTAGTGGAATTTGATAACATGTTTTATATGAGATTAAAAACAAAATTAAATGCATTTTCAATATACAAGTGATTTGATAATTTTGAAAAATCTGAGAACATTTAAATCACACTAATTTTACACATACAAAATTAGTGCAACCAAAACCAAAACCACTTACTGTAATGGTTTGACCAACACTAATGGTTTGACCCACAATAATTTTATATGTTTTTGTTTTTTCCTGAAATTTGATAACACAATTTTTATGAGATTAAAATATTTAAATTAGGCTGATTTTGCACATCAAAATTATGAATCTACTAACACCAAAACCAAAACCACTTTCAGCAACACCAAAACCAAAACCAAAACCATTTGGATTATGCAGGCTTAAATAAATATATATTATACTATGATACTTTTAAAAGGTTTAAAAGTAAAAATAGGTAAATATATTTTAGAGTAGAAATAAGTGGTCCAAGCTTAGCTATTGGTAAAATATTTATGTTTATTATAAATATATATATTATGTATCTGTAATAAAGAGTTATGTTTATTGAATAAATAAACATATATTATACTATAATACTTAAGAAAAAGTTTAAAAGTAAAAATAGGTAAATATATTTTAGGATTGTTGAAATAAAGTGGGGTTTTCAAACTGTGACATATTGAATAAATAAACATATATTTTACTACAATATTTAAAAAAGGTTTAAAACTAAAAATAGGTAAATGCATTTTAGATTGTAGAAATAAAGTGGAGCTTTCAAAGTAATTTTATATGTGGCATTTTCAATATACAAGTGATTAGAGAATTTTGAAAAATCTAAAAACATTTAAATCATGTTAATTTTGCATAGTAAATTTATATGTTAATAGTCTGACTCACATTAATTTTATATGTTTTTGAATTTTTTAGTGGAATTTGATAACATGTTTTATATGAGATTAAAAACAAAATTAAATGCATTTTCAATATACAAGTGATTTGATAATTTTGAAAAATCTGAGAACATTTAAATCACACTAATTTTACACATACAAAATTAGTGCAACCAAAACCAAAACCACTTACTGTAATGGTTTGACCAACACTAATGGTTTGACCCACAATAATTTTATATGTTTTTGTTTTTTTCCTGAAATTTGATAACACAATTTTTATGAGATTAAAATATTTAAATTAGGCTGATTTTGCACATCAAAATTATGAATCTACTAACACCAAAACCAAAACCACTTTCAGCAACACCAAAACCAAAACCAAAACCATTTGGATTATGCAGGCTTTTGGATTATGCAGGCTGACTGGGCAGCTTTGGTCATGCACTCCAAAAGAATCCATGGTGTCGTCAGGGTATGTCTGGTGTGCCTTGGGCTTGAAGAAGTCTTTGAAGTAATTCTCCATGATATGTTGTGGTGTTTTATGAGAATTGACTGGGCAGCTTTGGTCATGCATTCCAAAAGAATCCATGGTGTCGTGGTATTTCTGGTGCGCCTTGGGCTTGAAGAAGTCTTTGAAGTAATTCTCCATGATATGTTGTGGTGTTTTATGAGAATTCGGAAGACGAATAGGAGGCTTGGAAAGCTTGCTAGAGAATGTTTATTGGCACTGAAAGAGGAATCCTAATCCTCTGAGTTATTTGCCTTAGATTGTTTGGCAAGTCGTTCATAGCCCAAATTTCCTCTGGATGGCCTTGCTCCCAAATGCAAAACTGTCACTGGAAGCATTATATTTCTAAGGTAGTCGATGAAGGTGGACGTAAGGGATTCATAAGCAAAGTTATTGTGATAGCTCATCAACACTTACAGTTATTCTCATGTTGGTTCAGAGAATCCTCAAAAATCCAGATATTCCATTCCCTACCAAACAAATAAATATCTCTTACACAATGTGTCATCCACAAAAACTACATTCTGTGTCTCATGTTGGTTCAGAGAATCCTCAAAAATCCAGATATTCCATTCCCTACCAAACAAATAAATATCTCCTACACAATGTGTCATCCACAAAAACTACATTCTGTGTTTCGCGCTCAGAACTAAACCAACTACTAAATATAACCTTAACTATGAACATTCTTGTAATAATATGAATCAATCAAACAGAGAAAATCTTATACCAGTTTCGGGCACCACAAAGAGGATGAAGTTTCCATCTTCCAATTCTCTGTTGAAGTTGCGCACAATTGTAAGTCTCCGTTGAAGTTGCAGAAGAGTATAATGCTGGAGCCAGTGGAGAGTATGAAGGAGGCACAACTGTAAGTCTCCGTTGAAGTTGCAGAAGAGTATAATGGTTGCAGAAGAGTATAATGTCGAAGCCAGTGGAGAGTACGAAGGAGGACCGAAGCCAGTGGAGAGTACGAAGGAGGACAGGACATAACACTGGAGCCAGTGGAGATTAAGAAGGAGGACAGGACGCTACCACCAGAAATAAATGATCGCTATGGCTTGCCCCATGATGAGAGCACTGATTAATAACCCTTGTTAGAGTAAAAGAAGGATCACCAATGTCGTTACAGTAACGAACTATCCTAACTTCTAACTGAGTTTTTATTATAACTAATTATGATGATTGGGAGATGGAAATCATTTTAATCATCTCACATATCAAATCAACAATCCAAGACTGTACACGGAGGCACACAAGGGAGTTCATTTCAAAGAAAAGTGATTAGAGAATTTTGAAAAATATGAAAATGTTAATTTTGCACAGTAATTTTATTAACATATGTTAACAGTTTGACTCACAGTAATTTTATATGTTTTTGTTTTTCTTCAAATTTGATGACACAATTTTTATGAGATTAAAATATTTAAATTATACTAATTTTGCATATCAAAATTATGAATCTACTAACACCAAAACCAAAACCACTTGCCTTAGCACCAAAACCAAATCCACTTGCCTCAGCAGTTTGACCCACATTAATACCAAATCCACTTGCCTCAGCAGTTTGACCCACATTAATTTTATATGTTTTTGTTTTTTCCTAAAATTTGATAACACAATTTATATGAGATTTAAAAACAAAATTAAATGCATTTTCAATATATAAAAGAAAAAATAGACTAAGGCACAATTTTTATTAGAACGGGACAAAATGATATGTTCAACCATTCTTTTAATAAATTGGATTATGAAGGCTCAGCTTTGGTTATGTGCTCCAAAAGCAGGGATTTCTGTGTGCATCCATGGTGCTGTCAGGATATGTCTGGTGTGCCTTGGGCTTGAAGAAGTCTTTGAAGTAATTCTCTAGTTGGATATGTTGTGGTGTTTTATGAGAATTCGGAAGATGAATAGGAGACGTGGAAAGCTTGCAGGAGAATGTTTATTGGCACTGAAAGGAGGAATCCTTTGAGTTATTTTACTTAGCCTTAGATTGTTTGGCAGGTCATTCATAACCCAAATTTCCTCCATATGGCCTTGCTCCCAAACACGAAACTGTCGCTGGAAGCATTAGATTTCTGAGATAGTCGGCGAAACTGTCGCTGGAAGCATTAGATTTATGAGAGAGTCGGTGAATGTGGATGTGATGGATTCATAAGAAAAGTTATTGTGATAGCTCGTCAACACTTTCAGTTGTTCTGCTGTTGGTTCAGAGAATCCTCCAAAATCTAGATATTCCATTCCCTACCAAACAAATAAATATATCCCAGACAATGTGTAATCCATGAAAACTACATTCTATGTCTCGCGCTCAGAACCAAACCAACTACTGAATATACCCTTCTGCAAACTATGAACATTCTTGTAATAATATGAATCAATCAAACAAAGAAAATCTTATACCAGTTTCAGGCACCACTGAGAGGATGAAGTTTCCATCTTCCAATTACTTCAAGGAAAGTGTGCACAACTGTAAGTCTCAGTTTTATGAAGGAGGACAGGATGCTACCGCCAAAAATAAATGATCGATATGGCTTGCCCCATGATGAGAGCACTGATTAATAACCCTTGCCAGAGTAAAATAAGGATCGCCAATAGATATGAATGTCGTTACCGTAACGAACTATCCTAACTTCTAACTGAGTTTTTATTATAACTGATTATGATGATCGGGCGGTGGAAATCATTTTAATCATCTCACACATCAAATCAACAATCCAAGATGTACACGAAGGCACACAAAGGAGTTCATTTAGAAAAAAAATGCCTTACGACGTAAAAATAGCAACATTATATCCCAAAATTTCTCTAGTAGACTTGAAAATTACATCAATCACAAGTAATTAGAAGCAACACATGAACTAGTTTTTGCTAGAATCAGACCTTCCAAATGATTTCCAACAAAGTGCCCGTCCAAGCAAAATACAACCAAGTATCGTTAAATACTTGTAACAAAAATCCACAAAAATCAATGATTAATGTGTATTGTAGAACTAGATTTGAATATGCTTCTATCATGTAGACAAAAACATACAATTCGAACAATTATTCCAACTTCCCAAACTCATGCAAAATTTTCCCTCTAAGTTGATTGTCATTTAGCTGCTTGGATATCCACGTACTCGTCACTACTAATGGGACTTTTCGTATAATTGAAATCCAATTTCTACTTTTCGCATAGTATACATGAATAGACATGATTTAAATCTCTTACTAGTAGCTCAAATTTGTATGTTCTCCAATTTTGGTGGAATAGATCATGTGAGATTATCATTATGCAAAAAATTGAGAATTACAAAGGAAAGAGTAACCTAATAAATTTGAAAATGAATGAAAGTTAGAGTTAAAATGGAGGGAATTGTTCAATTAGGATGATTGTCACTTAAATATCTATAAAAAAGATACTACTTTATCAGTGTACTAAAGTATAAAGGGACTTTTCGTATAATTGAAATCCAATTTCTACTTTTCGCATAGTATACATGAATAGACATGATTTAAATCTCTTACTAGTAGCTCAAATTTGTATGTTCCCCAATTTTGGTGGAATAGATCATGTGAGATTATCATTATGCAAAAAATTGAGAATTACAAAGGAAAGAGTAACCTAATAAATTTGAAAATGAATGAAAGTTAGAGTTAAAATGGAGGGAATTGTTCAATTAGGATGATTGTCACTTAAATATCTATAAAAAAGATACTACTTTATCAGTGTACTAAAGTATAAACCAAAATTGTATAGTCAAATATTTGATAAGGATCACTAAACATTGATAAATGAAATAAGGAATGTGAATTGATTTTGCATAAGAAATGTATTGAAAATGTCTAAAATCAATATGGGCTTTAATTGAGCTAAGATTGCATGAATTTTATAGGTGGAGGTTACACTTTTAATAAAAATTGCAAGAAATTTGTGTAGAAGTTGAGATCTAGTGAAAACTTTATTTATAGAACAACCAGAGTCTGCATGAGACCAATCACTTATGGAATCATTCCTGTCAATTTGATTCCTTGTGGTGACCTATGGAAGGCTATGACAACAAAAACAATAAATTTAATGCCATTCCTTGGATGGTACATACCATGAAATTAATTAAATATTGGCCAACCTGCATGATGTCATATCCCTCCCTATTTAACAAAATATTTCCAATACTTACTCTCTTTCACTAACATAATATATGTTAGGATCCTATAATTATAGGAAATCTAATGATTCAGATATTATTTGTTGCTCTCATGATGAAGCTTATTTGTTGCTCTCATGATGAAGCTTTTGGCTTGCTAACTCGCCTTGCTTCCTCTCCATTTTGCATCATCCTTTACTCAGCTTCCAGCTTTATCACCCACTTTCCTTGTTAATTCATCTAAATATTACCCTTTATCACTCACTTTCCTTGTTAATTCATCTAAATATTACCCTTTATCACCCACTTTCCCCACTTTCCTTGTTAATTCATCTGAATATTACCCTTTATCACCCACTTTCCTTGTTAATTCATCCAAATATTACCCTTTATCACCCACTTTCCTTGTTAATTCATCCAAATATTACCCTTTATCACCCATTTTCCTTGTTAATTCATCTGAATATTACCCCAACATAAGCGGAATACCTACTTATTACCCTTTATCACCCACTTTCCTTGTTAATTCATCTGAATATTACCTAGCATAAGAGGAATACCTGCTTTCATATCATTAAGAATAGGTTTGTTACCCTTTATCACCCACTTTCCTTGTTAATTCATCTGAATATTACCTAGCATAAGAGGAATACCTGCTTTCATATCATTAAGAATAGGTTTGTTACCCTTTATCACCCACTTTCCTTGTTAATTCATCTGAATATTACCTAGCATAAGAGGAATACCTGCTTTCATATCATTAAGAATAGGTTTGTGTGGCAAAAAATGTTATATATTGCAGAGCTTTTGGTTTTAAAGCCTTCGATTTTATTGAAATTTGCATAAAAAATGAGCCCGAAAGCTTAGCTCCCACTCCATCTCCATGCAACCTGCATTCACAATACCTAAGCCTAGCACACCCAACACTAAAGCACAAGTGGGTAGCCTTGGGATTATTTTTGTAACTATGGGCTTATGAATAATGTACCCTTGTAAACGTGGAATAAATCCATATAATCCTTCTTTTTACCCCCATACTTCACAAAACCCTATTAATATAAAGTTTTGGACTTTCCTATACTACCTCTTCCCCCTGCAAAGTCAACCAATGGCTCACCCTGCACTAAGAATTAAACCCCCTTCATTTTTATTTATCTCTTAAAAATAAATGAACGGTTAAAAGCTCATCCAACACTTAACATTTCAAATTCACCCGACATGGGTGGTTTTACCCTGGGCCCATTTTACTATGCCATAGCCACTAGATGGTATCAAGTTCCCTCGAAAAAATACGGCCGGACCCTCATAAGCGGCGCGATGGCCTCCAAAACCACCTCCCCCTAATGTGATAAACCACTTACCACTCGAGTTCACCCGCCCTAAATTTCCTTGCGATTTTCATCTATCCTAAAGTTTCTCCATTATATATTTTATATCCTAAGGTATGGTGGGCAGGAAAATTATCAAATGTATGTTACATGAATTAGGGTTAATTAAGTGAAATATTAGAGATATGAGAAAATACATAAATTACATTGCTACAGGAAAAACCATACTTGAGATAAAATAATATAGGGATATAAGGCTAAGTTTTTGAAATGGAATTCAAATGTAAAATGTTTTTACATGTTCTAGGTATTTTACAAGGGAAAAGGATTTTACAGGTGTGGGTAAAATGAATTTACAGAGGAAGGTAAAAGAACAAACAAGCCATGGTTTTGCAAAACCATCCTTGTATTTTACAAGGGAAAAAGGAATTTACAAGTGCAGGTAAAATGAATTTACAGAGGAAGGTAAAGAACAAACAAGCCATGGTTTTGTAAAACCATCGAGGTATTTTACAACAGAAAAATGAATTTACAGAGAGGAAGGTAAAGAACAAACAAGCCATGGTTTTGTAAACAACACATGGTTTTTTGTTAATTAAATAATGGATTTCATTTTAAAAATATTTTGGAGATAGTGTTCAAATCTATATATATATATATATATATATAATATATATAATATATATATATATATAATTATATATATATTATATATTTTCCAAAAATATTTTGTGACACTAATGGACATAAAACAAAGGAAGTGTAGTCATAAGATCAACCAGCATTGAGGGAAATCTCAGAGTTTTAGCCAGAGGATCAGCAAACAATTTTGACTCAGTTATTAGAAAAAGAGAGATACATCTGCATCTGTTAGTTTATTTGACAACACAACCACAAATTTGGGTCCACATCCTAAATGTTCCCACTTCTATAGCAACAACATTTTCACATCACTTCACCAAGTCTATAATTTTGTAGCAGTCAGAGTTTTTTAGTTTAGCTATAGTCTAAAAATGTCTAGTCTTTTAGAGACAACATTTATGTAAACAATTTATAAATTTTTTTATAAATACTTCACATTTTGAAGTATTCAGGGAGATGATTTTCTAAACAGTTTGATATTTGTAATTTTCTGGAACCTGAGGGTGATTGTACCAGTTTCAAGCTAGCAAATTTGTTGAGAAATAAAACATCATATTACAGGATTCCTGTGTTGAGCTACTCCAGTAAAGAATTTTCCAATGTCCAGTTATTTTCTGAAGTTTTCACTATACATGTTTTCTAAATCTTAATGGTATAACAAGAAGCATATTTCAGAACATGTCTAAAAGCATTGTCTTAAACTGTTTTCCATTTTTATGTTTTCCTCTGATATCCAGATTAGGGAATTCTTAATTGCTCCCTAGTTTCGATTGATTCATCCATAATCCGGTTCAAAGGATTCTTAATTTCCTTCTGATCTCAACTGATCTCCCTCCCATTTCTTCCATGATTCGAATTGAGGAATTCTTAATTTCTCCTTGATTCCAATTTTTCATCATTCAACCTAAAGATCTGAAATGGCTCAGTTATTTGCCCTAAAAATATTTCCTTTAGAAACTTGATTCTGCTCTGCTACTTGACTTTTGACTCCACATCCCAATGGTAAACAGATCTGCATTTGTCCATCTGAAGCAGTAACCTCCCCACCAAACCAAAATCAATCAAAACCAATCAGTCCCACATAGCTAGCCTAAAACTTTTCCAAACAAAGTTAAATCTAAAAGAGACAGCCCTCTATGAAGCTGGTAGGGCTAGAGCCCAGCTTCCAAAGTAGGTTTGTAATTACCTTGGTGATTTCTTTCTTCAACCATGAAAAATTTCTGATTGATAACAATATACACCAGACGAGAGATGGACCAATGATGTTATA
The DNA here is from genome assembly GCA_000404065.3 of Pinus taeda. Taxonomy (NCBI): domain Eukaryota; kingdom Viridiplantae; phylum Streptophyta; class Pinopsida; order Pinales; family Pinaceae; genus Pinus; species Pinus taeda. The sequence continues at coordinate 60,181 of APFE030636042.1, forward strand.
AGACACTACAACACAACTTAGCTCTAGAAAAGTTTATACTTATATAGTAAGCACTTATAGAAACCTAATGTTGAAGGGGATCCCTACTATGAGTTGATTGTATGACAAGTCTTAAATATGCATCACAAAATCCATGCATCAAAACATAGCTTTCTACTCATTTGGCCATTTATAACTCAGTTGGGAAAAAACAAAAAAACATACAAAATCTCAAACTTGTACAATTTCCATTATTATCAAGAATAGTTCCCACCAAGTTGTTACATCACACATCACTCCATGACAAAGATTAAAATGTTTAAAGGTCAAAAAATTTGAGCTTCCACCAATAATTTTGTATGTAAAATCCCTTGATGTATTAATAATGCTACACTAAGACATAACAATTTAAAGACCAATCCTCTAAACAATCTACATCTCCTCCAAAAGATACAAGTGTAGTAACTTACAAGTACAACAACCTTTCAACTAGCACATGTCAGGGGAGAGTGTTCCAACTAAGAAGTTGTTGTGCAAGCCCCTGCAAAATTATAAAAATATGATAATTTTAGATGGAAAGTCCAAATTTTAGTTTACAAAAATAAGCAAGAGCAATATTGATTAACTTGAAAGTTTCCTTCAAACTTTAACAAGAAATTAATGAAATCTTTTACATAACAAGGAAACATAGCCATACAATCTTAAACGACCCACACTCTTACAAATATTTCAAAACTTCATTCCAACACGTAAGCCTCAGAATCTCCCCACTTAATTGATTATGTGCCAAATCCCTAGAAAATTGCAAAAGCATATAATTTAATGACAGGCTCTCTAGACTCCATATTTTCCACATCCTATAAAAATTTTCAACAAATAAAGAAATGAAAATAGAGTAGAACCCAAACTAACACTCCCAACTTACGTAACCTTCAAGTTCGGATTCTAAGATAGTGTCGAAGGAATAGGTCCCATTAATTTGTTATTATTCACGATTGTGTAAATTTGGTTGATGTGTTAGGGAAACCGCCATTATTTTCTAATACAGTTCAAAGCACAAAAGTAATTCCAAACTAAAAAAACCCTCTACAGGAGCTAATAACCACAGGACACTACAATACTTATGTTATGAAACCAACTCACAAAAAGATAGAAAAGATAGATCAACGCCTTAGAATTCAGCCTCTTCGAGGGGAAACCTCCTTTACATTACACACATGAACAATTCTCCGATGATTCAAATGAAAAATCCTCCTTTCTATATATAGAAGTCTAAGGGGTCACAATATAATCAAGCCGACCTAATAATAATAATATAAAGGCACAAAAATAACAATAGAGGGATTCTATGGGGCACAGTAATAACAATATGGGGACAATAAGGGCACAACAATATTAATAAGGGATACAACTACAATAGTAATGGGGGAATCACTAGCATTATAGGGGCCCAACATGCTCCTCTCATTCAAAAAAGTGTTGTCCTCAACGCTTGAGTAGTTCTAGATGCTTCTGTATAAAATTTTCATCCTCCCATGTGGAGTCCTCAGTGGATAAGTTCTTCCACTTGATGAGATACTCCCAAATTGATCAATTTCATAGCTGTCGAGTTCTTGTTTCTATAATTTCTTCTGGCTCCAATATAATTTTTCCTTCCTCGTCAAGTTCTGGCAATATTGTTTGAACTGGGAGCTTGTTTCCTATAACCTTCTTTAAACATGAAACATGGAAAACTGGGTGTACTCGAGAAGCTGTAGGAAGATCCAATTTGTATGCCATAGTACCAATCTTTTGCAACACCTTGTACAAACCATAATACTTTGGTGATAATTTATTATCCTTCTTAAGTTGCTTGAGAGACATTTTTTTATATGGCTGTAACCATAGGAATACCCAGTCACTGACATCAAAACTTCTTTCGTTGCAATGTTGATCTACCTGTTGTCTCATTCTATTCTGCGTCAACATGAGGTTATCCTTTAAGAGTTGGAGAACTTGTTGTTGATGCTCGATGTGATGTTCCACTGCTTGAACCTTAGAATTTTCTTTTAAATATGATGTGATGGATGGTCGCTGATATCCATAAAGTGCCATAAATGGGGTCATTTTTGCTGTAGTATGGAAAGAAGTGTTATACCACCATTCAGCCAGAGGCAACCATTTGACCCATTGTATTTGTTTATCAGATACAAAGCAATGAAGATATCCTTCCAAACATTTGTTTACTATCTCAGTTTTCCCATCAAATTGAGGATGATAAG
>APFE030636042.1:63725-124422 GCA_000404065.3 Pinus taeda
AAGCATCACATTCCACAATAAAGGTTTTTGTGAAGTCCGGTGTAGCTAAGATTGGTGCTTGGCACATTGCCTCTTTAAGATGTTCGAAGGCCTTTGTTGCTTTCAAAGTCCATGAAAATGCATCTTTCTTCAATAATGTCGTTAGAGGCGCTGCTATTCTCCCATAATTCTTAACAAATTTGCGATAATACCCTGTCAACTCGAGAAATCCTCGCAGATGCTATATGCATGTGGGGATCTTCCATTCCTTAATGGCTTTAATTTTGCTAGGGTCTACCTTAACTCCATGAGATACAATATGACCTAGATATTCCACCTCTTTGACTCCAAAGAAACATTTGGATTTTTTGCATATAATTGTTTCTCCTCCAATAGTTGTAGCGCCCTGTCAACATGTTCAACATGATCCTTCCAAGACTTGCTGTAGATTAGTATATCATCAAAAAATACTGACACAAAGTTTCTAAGGAAGGATTTGAAAATGGAATTCATCAAACCTTGAAATGTAGAAGGTGCATTGGTAAGGCGAAAAGGCGTGACCAAAAATTCATAATGATCCTCGCGAGTTCTAAATGTTGTTTTCAGAATGTCTTCAATCTTCATTCTGATTTGATGATATCTTGAACAAAGATCCAACTTGGTGAAGTAAAGTGTCCATGCAATTCATCCAATAATTCATCAATGACATGAATGGGAAATTTATCTTTAATAGTGAGCTTGTTGAGCTCCCTATAATCCGGACACATGCGCCATGATCCATCTTTCTTGTGCACCAATACTACTGGAGTAGAGAAAGAACTTTGACTAGGTTGAATTATACCAGCCTCTAGCATTTCTGCAACCATACATTCAATTTCACTATTTTGGGCATAAGGATATCTGTACGACCTGATGTTTGGAGGAACACTTCCTAGAATCAAATGAATAGCATGATCTTGATTAAGAATAGGTGGGAGACATTTGGGAGTCTCAAATACCTTGGAATAATTGTCCAAGACATTTTGGAGATCTGGAGAAATAGATGATTTTGATGTGAAAACATCTAGCGAACATAATTGTGCAATTACACCTCATTGTTCCTTTTCTAGAAGATTTGTCATAATGTTAGAGCTGATTATCTTTCCTGGTTTCCCTACAATACCCCTTAATTCAACTTCCTTTCCTTCCGAAGAAAATTTCATGAAATTTTATTCAAAATTAAAATCTATTGTACCTAAGGATTGTAGCCATTGGACTCCTAGTACAACATCAACACCACCCATTGGAATGGAAAACATTGGGCTATTCAATACATATTCTCCCATGGATAGCTTGATATTATGGCACTTTGTAGAGAAATTTATGGTTCCTCCACTTGCATCCATCACTTGACACTCTGGTGCTGGATATAAGAAGCAATTCAATTCCTTGGCTATCTTACAATGAATAAAATTATGGGTACTTCTAGAATCAATCAACACTATTACCTTTTTCTTCTTAATATGTACTTCTATCTTGATAGTTTGAGGAGTGGTAATTCCAGCCAATGCATTACAAGATATGGTTGGATTCATTTCTTCTTTCTCTAGGGTTTGTACCTAGTGTATATCCTCTTCTTTTGGTGTTTCTTGTTCCTTTTCTTCCTCCTCTTCACAATCTATGTAAAACAATTTCTTCTCAGCACACTTATGACCTTTAGTGTATTTGCTATCACAAATATAACAAATCCCTTTTGCTTTTTTCTTCCAATTGTTGGGGTGTCAACCTTGTAGGTTGTGGATGGCTGGGGGAAACAACACTTCCATCCTTATAGTTGTTAGTGGTAGGCTTCCTTGTAGCCATAATTTTTCTTTCCATTTTTCTTGCCAACCTGAATGCCTTCTCCAATGAGTCAGGTTCCCAAAGGCGAACCTCATGTTGGATGTTATCCTTTAAAGTCCCTATGAACATATCAATCCTATGCTCCTCTGGAATATTTTTTTACTCTTATATTCAATTTTTGGAAGTCCTCAATGTGCTCTCTCATTGAACCCTTTTGTTTGAGGTTTATCAATTGGCTAAAAAAAGTTTTGTTTTTCGTATCCTCATAATTTGCTGTCATTTCTTCTGTAAAAATTGCCTAGGTCACAATTTGTTTACGAGAGCAAAGCCATTGATACCATATAGACTAGTTTTGTTCCAAATATAAAGTTGCAATGCATACCTTTTGTGTGTTTTGCACATTATGGAGATCGAAAAATTGCTCCATATGTAGTATCCGTGTTACGGGATCCTTGCCATCAAACTTCCTCATATCGATCTTTGGAACATGGTGGGTCTTTGTTCCAATGTTAGAGTCTATGAAATCATGATTAACATTTCTTTTGTTCTCATCATGAGTTTCCTCTACAACATTTTTGCCATTAAGAAGCCTTTCTTGTAGCAATTTTGTCAAACCTTCCTTCAATCCTTCAATGTCTTTCTTCAAATCTTCTATGTTGTCATTCTTCAAATCATGATTAACATTCCTTTTGTTCTCATTATGAGTTTCTTCTCCTACATTTTTTCCATTAGGAAGCCTTTTTAGTAACAATGTTTTCATACCATCCATCTTAGCTTCCATGCAGTCCATCTTATCTTCCATGCTATCCATCTTAGTTTCCATACCATTCATCTCAGCTTCCATTCCATTCATCTTAGATTCCACGCCATTTATCTTAGCTTCTGTTAGCTTTTGTGAGAGTGACATTTGTTGCACTAGGTCTCGTAATTTTGATATATCATGTAGCATTTCTTCCTCTTCTTCATGAGTCATGCTAGAGCTTTCAGGTTGTTTACTATGTGCTTCCATTTTCTTTCTTTGGAGCATCAATTACCGATAATAATGCTTCACTATTCCCTTTGAATTCCTTCAAACTAATTTTTCAAACCAAGCTTATGCAAATATTTAAAAAAATAACACACCTTTTTTCACTTTGTAGGCACTCGATATTGAAGCTGATGTATCTCTATAATTTCGGATCTTCCAGTTCTGAAATTGTGACCTATAGTAGCCCTCTATGTCCTCTTTCCAATGCCACCAGTCTCATCAAATTTAGATTCTCCAAGAAAGAGTTATGCACAAGCTCCCAAGATGACCAGATTATATACCTTTTCAGAAGAGCGAACTTGTATGAAGTGTCACATGTCACTATTTTGATCTTTGGGTCTAAAAAATATATACAGGAAACTACAACTGTCCTCTTTCTGTAAATTCTTACGAAATTTCAATTTGATGCTCAAAACAAAAGTTATTATGATTTTCCCAAGGTCACCTGTTTAGAATGTAATTTAGGAGTATGCAAAAATACCAACTTCCTTAGGTCATATCTCCGCAAATTTAGCATGAAAAACTCTGAAATTCGGACCCAAGGTTCAACCCGATTTCATCTCAAATGGGTTTGTTTTGGGCGTCTGAAACATCACAGAAAAAAATTTATAGCAAAAATGCCACGATGACCTATTTGGAGGAACAAAACCGCGGAATTCAAAGCTCTGATACCAAATGTTGTGAAACCAATTCACAAAAAGATAGAAAAGATAGATCAACACCTTAGAACTTAGCCTCTTCGAGGGTGCAACCTCCTTTACATTACACACATGAACAATTCTTCGATGATTCAAATAAAAAAACCTCCTTTCTATATATAGGAGTCTAATGGGTCACAATATAACCAAGCTGACCTAACAATAATAATATAAAGGCACAAAAATAACAATAGAGGGATTCTATGGGGCACAATAATAACAATATGGGGACAATAGGGGCACAACAATATTAATAAGGAGATACAACTACAATAGTAATGGGGGAATCACTAGTATTATAAGGACCCAACAAATTACAGTTTTTCAAGTTGTTTCAACTTCGATATCAAAAAATGAATGTCTCCATATAAATAATTACATCTCTGCTGCAACATTTAAGATGAAATCAACTCAAGGCATTCTATGAAACCATTAGATTAATGATGATTTGATTTGACTAGGGAGATGTTAAGAGGAACACAACATATTGGTCAATAATATTATATCTCATCAAAAGACATTCTTGTTTTTAGCATAATACTTGAATGTGACCCATTTATATATAAAAATAACAATATAGTAACCTTCAACCAAAGTCTGAGTGTTAGAATATGATCAAATCTTCCCAAACCATTTTGCAGTTGACTATTAATTTTCTTTGGACATATAAAAATTTGAAATGAGGCCTTCCTAGAAGAATCTATCCACTGCATTAAGAAAGAAGCCAAACTCGGTCTACCGTCGCAAGATGAGAAAGAAAAACTCACAGGATTTTGAAAGCAGAGAAATAACCAATCTTGTTGGGAATTTGGCCCTAGAGGCCATGTATTTTGACGTCACAACATATACAACATAATAAATCAACTATGAACACCATAAGATTATAAAGACTTGATCCATATAAAACGTGTTACAATAATCAACTTAAATGAAAACCCAAACAATTTAAAGACAAATATACATTAGACCTCTAGATTCACATACATTGATTCTAGACTTCTCATATTGCTAATGAATGGGGAGATTTATCGTCCAATATTGAATTGAGAAAGGTTCCTACATTGAACAAACTCAATGAAATACAAACATATGAAGCAAAGTTTCAATCAAAGTTGGAAAAAAAATGGTGTAGAAATAATAAAGACTAAATTCCCAATACCAACATTTTTTATTTCCAATGTTATAGCACTATGTACTTCCCTCATTTATAACATGAATTATAATGAAAAATAAAAGGAAAACTTATAGTGCAACAACATCGAAGGTGATATTGTCACATGATACACCCTTCCGAGAGTAGTGGTCATTGGATGTGGCACCAACCCAATCATAAAAATCATTATTAGTGTCATGAAACAACATCTTAATTTCTAATAGAAATGCAACTGTAGAAATTAGATAAAAATATTGCAAATAAACATGGAACCACCTGTGTTTCTTAAATACATTACAGTTTCAATGTAAAAAGTTGGAAATAACGTAATCATGATAAATTAATTCCAATCTAAATTGAAATATATCAACTCAGTATATCTTGTTCCCTTACTAGTGATGGTGATTTGAAAGCATACAATTTGAGATGCTAAATTTCCCTATATCAAATTACAAACCATTCTTGTCATTCTTAATGTTTTGCATCCATGGAATTCTAATAAATCAAGGACCAATAACATACTTTCCATGAAACAAGAGGACGAGAACCACTGTGGTAGTTAACGTAGTAAACCCAATGCCATACATAACAATAAATAAAGTACAAAGATGCAATGGTCCCAAGTGAGACAAAATTTTGAATCGATGATGTTGGAGGTGTTGTAAGTTTGGCCACTGGCGGCGAACATGCTCTCACAAAATATTGGGAATATTTCTACTTACAAGTTTAGCCAGTATGTTAATGGTGTTATCACATACATTACAAGTAGAAATTTGACTCCCATGTTGGCTATTGCAAACCAAGGAGTGGAAAGAGGGACACATAGGTAAGGAGAAATGGTGGAAAAATATATTGCTTTCACACCAATTCCAAGATAATTTAGTTCTTAACTCAATTATTGTGCAAGGACATCCTTTGGAAATATCTAACCGATCCATGATAGGGATGTCACCATGGGAAATAGATAAGCAGGGAATACATAATAGGTAAAACTACATGAAAAGACTATAATGAAAAAATGGTTTCGTGTTTAAGGCATCCTTTGGCCTCTCCTCCTTCTCGTGAAGAGCTCTATAATCAACAAACCTGAAACAAAATAATGCTTTTGATTCAGCTTATGAATTCTTATACACATTTGAGAATGAAACAAACTCATCCAACATCTCAAAAAACCCACATATGAAAAGAGTGCATATTTTCATCTTATCATATGAAATGAGAGTCCTTCTCTAAATAGAGAAACCTAAACAAGGTTTAAGGGGCACCACATAGTGGCAGGATCCACTAGATATTTTTTAAATAACCATACCCATCCAGATTCCAATATTTGCATATCTAAAATAGTAAGAAATATTAAAGACAAGAAACATTGAGGAATTTAACAAACCTCGAAAGAAAATTTGAGCAGAAATTGTCAAAACCTAATCTAGGTTGTCATGATGAGTAAATAAATGGAAAAGTTCATGTTCTTCTTATAGAAATTTTTCATAGCACTAACAATGTGAATTTGATATACAGCTCTTGCCCCTGCATTTTCAAATATGGTTATGAAAAAATGCTCCTTTGTATTGAATGGCCCAGGATTCAACGAGGAATCCCATTTTCTCCCTGCAAAGAACTTTTTGTTGTGATAGGGGGTTTTGAAGATGAAACATTTTGCAGGGTAAAGCATAAATGAATGATCAAGGGTTTTATTTCATCGATTCTCGAGGGTTTGAAGAAAATGGCATGAAAATATGAAGCAACACCCACCTCGAAATCTCTATGTTTAGTGACGTGGTATGTAGTCTGAAGTGGAAATTGGTTTGAGTAATTTAATATCAAATAATGTCAGGCCATTTTTGTTGTGTGTACCAAAGATCAAGTGTTTAAGACAAAATATTATTTTCCTCTTTAAAAAACATCTTAAAATGCCTTCTTATGTAGTAGTGATAGCCTATGGGGTTGGATAGGCTACTCTGTTCTCCCTTGGCCAATTGAATGTGAGAGGGCATTACATTGTCTAGAATGTGGTAGAACACAAATCACCAAAATCTCCTTTTGTAGTTTTGAAATTTGCATTTCAATTGTCAGGGTAGATTTGTCGATGCAGAATTAGTCGAGTATTGCAGTTTCTGAACACTAGGATTTAAGGTTTTTGATATTGCAGTTTTCCATGCTCTTCTAGGAAGGCCTTAAAAGGTAGTAGGTATTAAGGGGGCAAAAAATTGATGACAATATCCCTATGATACAATTCCCTATCTTCCAAACCTACCCATCTGTGGTCGTGTCTTTGGGTCAAAGGTGTACCAAAAGACACCTCCTTAGTAGTTGATTGTTCCCTGCAAAGGATCACAACAATAATTGGTGTTGTTAGTGGACAAACTTAAATAAACACAACATTGTAAATAGTGGAAACAATGCATACATAAAAATAAACTAAACAAAGAGGTAAATCCACAAACAATGCTAAAATGGAGCAAACAAATCAATAAGATAATGGAAAAATATCCCTTTATTGACTGTTGGCAATAGAGGTTGAATACAACAGATGAGTTTATTGAGCTATGGTGCTAAACAATCGTCAGCAAGGGGGTTTCTCTTCCTCAATATCTTGGTAATTTTCTCCTCTCTCTCAAAGAAGTATGAAGACTCTCCAATGGTGGAACCCTATTCTCTCACTAAGATTATGGATTGCTTAGAAGAAATATGGCCAACATGCTAGTGTTCTTCCCTTCTTTGGCTTCAACAATGAAAGGGTGGTTTGATTAGACAACAATTTGGCCAACATAATAATGTCTCATATTTTGGCTCTCCCATGGCCTGTTTATATTGAATATTTGAATCCATATTCTCCCTCTTGGTTCATGCATGATAATGACACAGGAGTAGGACAAGATAATTCCATTGAGGGCTGAATATCTCCAAGGCAACTTGAATTCTATTGTACTCAACTAAGCTCATGTTAGAGAATTGGCCCCAAGTGTGTAGAGTGGTCCCAGATTGTTGAGTCGTCCTTTTTTGCAACCGCATGACTTTTGAAGGATATTCTGTGCGTGCACATTTATTGACGAAATAGACGTGCGAACTTAATTGTTTTTTATTTATAAACTTTAGACCTTAGGAGAAATTTGATGTTTTTAACCTTCATGGTGTATTTAGCTAGAAAATGTTCACTTATGTATTATGTTGGACACCTTCTAGTGTCTTCTGGATTGTACTAACAGGTGTATGATTTTAACAGTTTCCCCCTAATTTATGTGGTTACGAGGAACTGTATAGCTAGAATACATCATGTTTTCATTTTTTATGGAGAGTCTGATCAAATTTTTGAGAGAGAGGATAATTTGTTGTGGAGATGAGTAGAGAAAAACCCCTTAACTGAGTATAAATGGTAACCATGCTCTCGTGAAACCCTACAATAAAAATGTGTCTATACGAGGCGGGCATGTCCCACGCTCATTATGATGACTAATCATAACTTATTATAATTGGACAAAGATTGGTTTTTTTAGTCAACACCATGGTAGTTACGTGCTGATAGCTAATGATGATAACTGTTGACGCCCTAAATGTTGCTTCTTGTTCAAATATAATTAATATGGTTCCCCTATGTATAACAAAGGTGAAGCACTGTTGATTCAGGTATTGTGATATGCATAGGTCTTCGACTTTGGGTACCTCCCCCATATCATGGTGTAAGCACTGTTGGATGAGGTGCTTAGTGATGCGGGGGTCTTCGACTAAATGAAGAATTGCAATAGTAACTAAGTATGGCATCTCCTTGACATGGAAGTTTGTGTTGGTGTCGAATGTCAAGGTGACCGATGACATCAATGTGAAATAATGATTCCTAATGTGCCACTCGAGGTATCTCTTCAAGGGGGGATATCCAAGGTAATACCCCTATCTTGGAATACAATTGTTGAAGTCGACATGAGAGGAGCGTTAACTGCCTGACATGTTGAGTTGGGGAATCAATATGAGATGTGAATAGATTGTAATAACTTGGGTTAGATAAGCATGATAGCAAGACCTAACGATATAAGAGGATATGGACAACTAGCCTGAGGTCAGAGCTTGATGTGCAAATGGTGGTGGACAAAACATGTTTACTGATGGTGATGGTCGTGGAGTCAGTAGGATTTCCAGGATGGGTGTAAGTAGGTTTTGACAAGCGTAAAAAATGGAAAGTGATTGCTGGTGAGGTGTAAGCTTCGACCAAGGGTGACTAGAAATTGCCACCAGGTAAAAGACATGAATAGAAAAAAATGTGGATGGGAGTATTTTTCCTAAAAAACATTTGTACACTTGCCAAAAGAATATGAGGGTGGTTTGGATGTACAACCACGGAGACGGGTGCCCCATGATGATGATAACCTATATGGAGGTGTGGCTTTTTTATTAGGGTGGGGGCCCCATTGGTTGGTCTCTGTGTTGGGTTGGTGAAGTAGATGAAATGACATAGATGGGCTATGCAATACGAGTGAATGATAGGCCAAATATAAGACAATGAGGTGCACCTATCTAGATCCATCATAAAGTACTAAAGATGGCTTAGGAAATGGGGTGCATGTGTAATGAGTGTAGCATAATGACATTGATCTTCAAGGCATGTAAGTGGGATGGTTCGCGGGGTAGAGTGAGTGGTCATGGTTCCTGTTAGTGAAGGAGGGTCTACAAATATAAAGTGAGCCATGAGGTGGGGGTTTCTATCGATCAACACAGATGTTTATCATATGCAAAGGTGAGATGGTGATAAACATGGTCGAGATGATGGACCTTATGGTGAATTTTGGAGAAATGATGTCAAGATATGTAAAGATGTAGGAGGAAGTCTATCATGCTAAGTGGATAATGATACCCTCTTTGTTGTTTACTTGTTGGGGTGGTGGTTGAACTGGATCATGTGTGATGTTCCTGCAACAGACACAATCAATAATCCAAGTGAAAGCATTGTTCAAGACATACATATAAATAATGCTATGAATTAAATAACTCGAGGAGTACCTGACATGAGTTTCTCAGTGTGTAACAGGCCAAAAAAAGATTTTTTGCATTTATCAGAATTGAGAGTTCCATGATGAAGATGGTGAGGTATCGATCCTTGCGTCTCTTCTGATTTTGTCAACATATATCTCGCACTTCTATAAAGGATCCTAAAATATGGTGAAAAGGGCAAGAGATAGGGCTAAGGGACCTAAATTTCACTCATTTTCATTTATGAGTCATAGATGTCAGAGCAAGTTTCTAGAGATTTTCTTGCCGTTGCGGTCAGCTAGAGTACCTGGGATGCACGCGGGGAGAGCTAGGTAAGAGCTTGTACTTTAATATTCATCCATTTTATAGTTTCTAGGGTAGGTAGGGCATACAGGGGTCCCTCGTAAGGCCTTTTAGGTTTGATTTCATTTGGCCATGTGGGTGACTCACTTGGATTCATGCCGTCATAGTGCAAAACTCCTACTTAGATGTGTGCACCATGTGTTTGAGGGGATAAATGTTGAGGTAGAACCTTGCGGGGTTCGCCACGGATTAACCAAGTTATCACGCTATGGTCACGCATTTGTGTAAGACACATATGTGCAAATCATGTGCTTGTTTGAAAAATAAGCACGTGGTCCTAGGTGCTTTGAATGACGCAGCTTAAGGGCCTGAGATATGCGCATTCGCGTGTCTACTGAGAAAGAAAAGCATGGTACCACATTTTTCAAGAACATAGACACACGGCTATGAAAAAACATGGGTTTTTCATGGTTTTTTGCCTTTTTTGATAACCTGGGTGGTTATATCTTTTGTTGACACATGGTATCCTAGGTGGTAGGATGATTTGGAGGGAGAGGGATTGGGAGAGAGTGCGTACAACTATGGCTCATGATCTAGTAGCTATCCATTTGTTGATGTAGTGGGGGCTTCTAAAGTTCCTTCAGAACTCCCTGATGAGGTCATAGGACAGGTTCCTGCGTTTCTTGATTAGATATTAGGATGTGGAACATCAGGTGATCGTAATTTGGCTGACGGATTTGAAGATATTGGTTCATACCGATATCTTACAGTCTGCTACCTCATGAGGAGGGGCTACCTTATCCACTACCACTTGTGCTTGTGGATATTCGACATTAGGTAGAGGTAAAGGGTGCCGCTCACTATGGGTGATACCACTATGAGGAGGGTTGTATTAAGATTATAGTTATTTTGGACCTAGCTAAGCGAGAAACACAAGATATGATTATGAGACTGGTGGGCTGAGTAGCCCCCAACCGATGCTCGGTGCCCCATATAGAAGTATTGCAGCAATTGCAGGTGGGGAACTTCTTCGATTAGGCTCAATTACTACATTGGGGGATGTTGTTGTAGGTTACGCAGGTGCAATGTGGTACACTGAGGAGTTTTTCCTATGGGAGAGTGATTTGCATCATTCCATATGAGTGGTGGTTATGCTTTGTCCATTTTAGTAGTACCAGCGGGGCCTTCCAAGGACCCACGTATACACCACTGGGGAGATGTGATGCCAAGAATTTGGGGTGGTGATTTGGGGCGCTACTGGAATGCCACTATTGAGGATTAGTTTAACTCTAATCCTCATTCGATTATGGAGTTTCATACATGAAAATTCCTCAAGGTGATGCCTGGGGACTAATAGGTATATTTTGATTTCAGCATTTGTATACAGATGTGTACATTCATGTATCATTTATGATATTTTATTTATGATGATGTTGACACCATGATTGTTTACTTGCAGATGCGAGGCTACAAAGGTGATCAATGGCCTATTTGGTAGGCCACGATCAAAGGCATAAGGGCGTTGTAGGGGATATCCCTGTTCTGTAGACACCGAGAGTGGTGAGGCTACCGGTTGTTCCTTGGGGTGGCCCAGAGTGACTAGTGTAGTGATGCCGATTTGAGATTGGTGGGCCTGCTGGAGAAGGTGGAATTGTAACAACGAGAGAGGATGTAAAGCGATGGCACGTGCATGCTAAGGATGTAGAGGAATGCTTGGCAACTGTCGAGTCAGAGTTATGGATATATCACGATACCTGGGGTTGGGTGGAGATCCTGATTAGGCAGTTACCTATCGATAGATGGGCTAGCTTGGTGGAAGTCATTGTTGAGACTATGATATCACTAGAGGGGGCACACTGATCATTTTTTCTCCACATAGCCATGGAGATGGCTATGACTGGTCTAATTTTCGCTTCAGATGTAAATATTGGGTCGTCAGGGCCCTAGATAAACTTGATGGTTCTACTTTTTTGATGAGATTATGTATGTACCAGGGAAATCAGCCACTATGAGGATGCTCCCCTATATTTTTTTGACTTTTTTTCCTGGTCGTGGGCCACTGATATCTTTGTACTCATATATTTTTTGATGTATGTATGAGATAATTTTTTTGGTGGCTCTCATGATGTGTTGGATGCATTTATACTTCCTTTGTATTTCTGCATTTTATTTGAGATAGATATTTTGTTGATGCTTCATGTATCTTGATGGTGATATATATGTGATGCATGCTAGTATAGGATTTGATTAGTGATGCGATCAGTTGTATGATTTTGATCCCTTGGTATATGTGTAAATGTGATATGATTAAAATATCTAGCTGACCTTTGTGCATGCAGATATTCTTGAAAAAGGCATGAATCACAGATGTAAAAGGTCTTATTTAACTGTGATAGAACTATTTAGGAATCAAGGAATACATGCAAATGACAGATACCTAGGTGGTAAGCATCGACCAAGAGGCCTATGACAGTGTCATACTCTACTTGATTTTTGGTGGCTGACCTAATACAAAGTCCATTAAATAGAGGATCTGTCTGATCAGGGGAATATATGGCCCAAGTTGTAGTAGCGAGGTTTTTTGATCATCTAGATATGTCGTCAGTGAACCTGTGATGATAAGCTGGCAGAATATCCATCTATTGAAAATTGATGAGAAAATGATTTTAGAGTAAATTCATGATGAGGTGATCATAATCAAAAAATAAGTCATGGTGCATACATGTTTACTCTAGCATTTTATGGATGGATTTTTTTAAGTTAGAGACCATTGATGAGATTATTTAGGCAAGTCCCATCGAGCTTTGATGGTATGTATGCCCCCTTGAGGAGGAAATTTTTGATGATGTATGGGCCCTTCCAAAGAGTTTCAAACTTTCCAAGTCCTACTGCTTCCTGGGAAACATCGTAGTAGAGGACTAACTCTCCCTCGACAAATGTCTAAGGGGTGATGTTGCGATTGAATGAGTCTTTGACCCTATTTTTGTGGGATTCATTATTCTGAAGGGATTCCCATTGACATTCATCGACAAGCTCTAGTTGTACCAACCTTTGTTACAAAGGTTTGATTTCTGATGAAAGATTGATGACTGAGTGTAAGGTGGGGATATCGCACTCGATAGGAAGTACTGCTTCTATGCCATATACAAGTTGGAAGGATGTAAATGATGAGGATGCCTTGATTTCTGTGTGGATGCCGACATGGCTGAGAACACCATATGGTGCCAATTTGTTTTGCGAGTGTTCACCATATGCTGTAACATGGTTTTGAGGAACTTATTAATATCTTCTACTTGTTCGTTGGATTGGGGGTAGTATGGTGATGAAAAATCATGAGATAAACTAAGGTGTTAGGAAAGCTATTGAAAGATTTCATTTTTGAAATGTTTACCAGGGTTTGACACCAATTCTTTGGGAACACCGAGCCGTGTTATGACATGGTTGAAGAAAAACCATGCGATAGTTTTGACAGTGTTATTATATGTGGGCATCGATTTCTCCCATTTGGTTAAATAATATACAATGACCACAATGTGTTTTTGATTATCAGATGATGGGGGGTTACATGTCATGAAGTTGATGCCCCATTTATAGAATGGGTTAGCTACTATGACTGGATGTAAGGGAGCAGGTCATGCTCATGCCTTATGATCATATCATTGGCATTGCTCAAATTGTTTGACTTCTTGTATGAAATCATGGAAAAGGGTGGGCCAAAAATAACCAACGCAGAGGATTTTTTGGGCAGTGGCCATTCCCGATAGGTGGCCATCACAGGCGCTGCTATGAAAATCATTTAAGGCTTGCTCAACTTGTTGGTGATTGAGGCATCGTGTTAGGTCCCTATACTACTAGTGTAACCCCTTATTGTAATTAGTGCAAACCCATTATTGTATTATTGTGCCCATATAGTCCCCATGTTGTTATTATTATGCCCCATAAAAGCCCACTATTGTTATTGTTGTGCCCCTACAATATTATTGTTATGTAGGCTCGATTGTATTGTGACCCCTTAGACTCCTATATATAGAAAGGAGGTCTTGTCATTTGTATCATCTAGGAATTGTTCATTTACAATGCAATGTAAAGGAGGTTTCCCCCTTGAAGAGGCTAATTTTTAAGTCATTGATCTATCTTTTATATCTTTTTGTGAGTTGGTTACATAACATTTGGTATTAGAGCTTTGGATTCTAGGGTTTCGCTTCTACAAACAAGACATCGTGGAATTTTTGCTATAACTTTTTCTCTACAAAGTTTTCGAAGCTAAAAAAAAAAACCCCACTTGAGTTGAAATCGTTCTGAACCTCGGATTTGAATTTCAATTCTTGTCCCGCCATATTTTCGGAGATATGATCTGAGGAAGTTAGGGGTTTTGGAAGCTCCATATTTCCATCGCAAACAAGTCATCGTGGAATGTATGCTATAATTTGTTTTCTACGAAGTGTCAGACCATGAAATTAAAACCTATTTGAGCTGAAATCTTGCTGAAGCTCAGGCCCAAATTTCAGATCTTGTTTCGCTATGTTTTCGGAAATATGGTCCAAGACATTTAGGGTTTCTGTAGGCTCCCAAATTACATCACAAATGGGTGACCTTGGGAAAATCGTCATAACTTTCTCTCTAAGCATCATATTAAAATTTCGTAAGAAGTTACAAAAAGAGGATGGACTGTGATTTTATTTATATTTGTTTCATGTATGAAGGTCAAAACAGTGACATGTGGCACTTCGTACAAGTTTTCTCTACTAAAAAAGTATATAATCAGGTCATCTTGGGAGATTGGGAATAACTCTTTCTTAGAGAATCCAATTTCAATCGGACTGGTGGAATTGGAAAGAGGACACAGAGGGCTATTGCAAGTCACAATTTTAGACCTTGGAGATGTGAAATTTAATAGATACAACAGATTCAAGATCGATTTGCTAAAAGCAAGAAAAGGAATGACTCGAATCAAGAAAATAGAAACACCTAGTAAGGAAAATTGGATGGTTGATTTGAAGAATGCGATCGAAGCTAAGATAAATATTTTTATATGTGCCATGGAAGCTAATATCGATGATAGGGAATCATATTTCAAGAAACACATGGAATATTTGAATAAAGACATGGAAGGTTTGATGGAAGGTGAGACAAAGCTGCTACAAGAAAGGCCTCCTAATGATGAAAATGTAGTAGAGGAAACTCATGATGAGAAAAAAATAAATGTTAATCATGATTTCATAGAATCTAACATTGGATTGAAGACCCACCATATTCCAAAGGTCTATATGAGAAAGTTTGATGGAAAGGATCCCATAACATGTGTTGGGTTGTGTTATATTCTTTCCACGACTAGCCAACCTAGTTAACCGACGGGTTAGAGGGGGGGCGGAGCCCCCCCTTCGTTGTGCAACGAGGGGTCACAGGGGGGTTTGAGGGGGGTGGGTAGCCCCCCTCTAAGGGGTCTGGGGCAGCACCCCGAGGAATTGTTTTTTGGACCCTATATTACGTTGGGTAGACCTACCTATGGTTTTGTGCATGGTTTTCACACATAGTTTTGGAAGAAATGGTTTTCCGTCCATGGTTTTGGACACGATGGTTTTTGGTCCATGGTATTGGATGCTTCAGCATGTATAAATATGTATTGTAACATTGAAAGGAACATAATGAAAAATCAAGTTGGTAGTCCCGGGAGATCCAGGGGAAAAGTTTGTGTATATGCGTTTTATGTGTTATGCTCTCGCATTGTTTATTTTCTGTGTTTTAGAATTCGTATGCAGGTAATTTCTATACGGGGTTAAAACCTACAACATGGATACTAAATATGGAGAAATATTTTGATCTACATGATGTGCAACTGTTACAAAATTTACGTAGTGCATATTTATATTTAGAACTGAATCAATTTTTATGGCATAAAGGGATTTTTTCTCGTAAACCACTTGTCACCTGGTCAATTTTCATGGAGGAAATGATAACACATTATGAGGATACAAAGAGTAACACCTTCTTTAGCCAATTGATAAATATCAAACAAAAGGGTTCAATGGCAAAGCACATTGAGGACTTCCAAAAATTGAATATAAGGGTAAATGATATTCCAGAGAAGCAGAGAATTGATGTCTTCATATGGACTTTAAAGGACAACATTCAACATGAGGTTCATGTTTGGGAACCTAATTCATTGGAGAAGGCATTTAGGTTGGCAATAAAAATTGAAAGAAAAATTATGGCAATAAGAAATCGTACCACTCACAATTATAAAGATGGAAGTGTTGTTGCTCCTAGCCTTCCATAACCTACAAGTTTGACACTACAGCAATTGGAAGAAAAGGGAAAAAATGACCTTTGTTACAGTTGTGATAGAAAATACACTAAAGGTCATAATTGTGCTGAGAAGAAATTATTTTACATTGATTATGAAGAGGAGAAAGAAAAGGATCAAGAAACATCAAAATAAGAGGGCATACACCAGGAACCAACCCCAGAGAAAGAAGAAATGAATCTGACCATATATCGTAATGCATTGGCAAGAATTACCACTAAAAATCTCATTATCGGAGGACATTTCAAGAAGAAAAAGGATAACCTCACTTTCACATAGAATCGAATGAAACAACAAGAAAATCAACATCGCAACGAAAGAAGTTTTGACATAGATGACTAGGTATTTTTACGACTACAACCATACAAAAATGTTCCTCAAGCAAGCTAAGAAGGATAATAAATTATCACAAAAGTATTATGGTCCTTATAAAGTGCTACAAAATATTGGTACTATGGATTACAAATTGGAGCTTCGTGCATCTTCCTGAGTGGCCCTAGTTTTCCATGTTTCATGCATAAAGAAGGTTATAGGTGACAAGGTCCCAGTTCAAACAATATTGTCGAAACTTGATGAAGAAGGAAAAATCATATTTGAACCTGAAGCAGTCACGGAAACAAGAACTAGACAGCTATGAAATTGATCAATTTCAGAGTATCTCATCAAGTGGAAGAACTTACCCGTTGGAGATTCCACATGGGAGGATGAGAATTTTATACAAAAGCATCCATAAATACTCAAGCGTTGAGGACAACAATTTTTGAAGGAGAGGGGCATGTTAGGTCCCTCAAATACTAGGGTAACCCCTTATTGTTATTAGTGCAACCCCCTTATTGTATTATTGTGCCCATATAGTCCCCATGTTGTTATTATTATGCCCCATAGATGCCCACTATTGTTATTTTTGCGCCCCTACAATATTATTGTTATGTAGGCTATGATTGTATTAGGACCCCTTAGACTTCTATATATAGAAAGGAGGTCTTGTCATTTTTATCATCCATGAATTGTTCATTTGTGTAATGTAAAGGAGGTTGCCCCTCGAAGGGGCTGATTTTTAAGTCGTTGATCTATCTTTATTTTTGTGAGCCAGTTACATAACACATCAACGTAGGATGGTGTTGATTCCTCATCGATAGAGGACATCCCCTAATAGGAGGTAGTGGGGAGCCTGTTGGCATACGCATCTCTGGTTGTCACAAGTAAGCTGGGGTTTAAACGTTTGAGTTTGTAAAGAGAGGAGGATATCACTGTACCAAGGGTCATCATTGGACACTAAAAAAAGATGTTCATCGAGACAAGCTTTATTAACGGGAGAGCCTCGATTCTCTATTGGGAGGTCAGTGATGAATTCAACAAGGATGAGGGATTTTTTTCTCTTGGGGGAGTTAAACTGTAGATCAAACTCTTGTAGAATAACCACCCACCAAGCATATTTTTGGTTCATCATACGCGAGTGAGAAGGTACTTGATGGAGTTGATGGATTCTATCATGGTAGTAGTGTGAAGGATGATGTAATGTCAAAGTTTTTGTATAGAATGTACGAGGGATAAGGTAGTTTTTTATTTGGATCATATTTCAATGCAGTCCTGGATAAGTTCTTGCTAACGTAATAAATTACGAGCTCCTTGTTGTCTGGTCCATCTTGGACTAATACCCTAGCAATGGCTACTTATAATGCAGATAGATACATGGTATATTCTTTGTTGTGATCAAGGGGGCTAATCAAAGGAGCTTGAGATAATGGATATTTCAAAGCGTCGAATTGTTTTTGGGCTTGATCATCCCAATGGAAGGGGATATGTTGATGAAGGAGGTGTAGGAAACCTTGTGCTCCAGTAGCATAATCGGGTACAAAGCATTGTAAAAAATTGGCCTTAACCTGCAAGCTTTGTAATTTCTTTAATGTTTTTGGTGGAGGTACCTCCTTAATGGCTTAGACCTTGATGGGGTCAACTTTAATCCCTTGTTGGGGAATGATGAAACCCAAAAGTATTCCAACATTGACACATAATACACACTTAAGGGGTTTCAAGCATAGGTTATATTGTTGAAATCTCGGAAACACTAGGTGGAGGTCCTCTAAACGGTTGGCATGCCTTTTGGAATGCACTATGAGGTCATCCAGATAAGAAAGGATGAGATGAGTTAGATCATGGAATATGTAGTTCATGGCCCACTGGAAAATGGCACCACCATTTTTTAGACCGAAAGGCATAACTTGGTATGTGAATGTACCCTAAGGGGTGTTGAATGATGTTTTTTACTAATTCGCATGGTGAATTTGAATTTGGTTGTACCCAGAGAACCCATCCATGAAGGATAAGGCATCATGATTGGCATAAGAATCAATGACTTTATTAATGAATGGAGTTGGGTAATTATCTTTAAGGCATGCTTTGTTTAAATGCCTAAAATTAGTACAAACACGAATAATACCCTATTTTTTCATGACGGGTATAGTATTGGAAACCTAAGACATGTAAGAAATCGGGTAGATAAATCCATCTTTGTGAAGTCTTGGCACAAAAATGACAATAGGGAAGAGACCCCGGGTTCAGGCTTAAGGGGCCAACAAGGCTTCGCTGTAGTCTACAAAAACACCAACATTTTCACCTTTTACAAAGGGGAGAGGAGTCTCACCTGAGGCATGCCGTGACTGAAGTTAGATGGGGTAGAATGGAGTATCTAGCATTTGCAGCCAAAAAACATCAATTAATTACAACAATCAATCATATACACTATCCAGTCATGCTATTCTACTCATGTCATTACGATAAACCATCCAGCTTCTAGTCATTCATTATTATTATTTTTTAAATAATCTAGATAAAGCACATAAATACATTATAGATCCTAGATTGCTTCTTTCATTGACTTGAACATAATAGAGTACATAACAGGTTACATAAGGCTTGAATCTTGATCATCAAATACATAAAGAACATAACCAACAAGACTAGTCATAACCAGAATACAGGATAAAGCATGCCTTGCTACAACTGAGGAAGGCTCTCCTGATCCTGTACTTGCTCACTTGCTTCATGACCAACCCCTTCCTTGTGCTATCTTCTACATTTATCCTTTGCTCCACACTCCCATTTCCAGCTCCCCTTTTCTCCTACTCTATTGACTCTGCCTTCAGCTTCCTTCTATCTCCCTTTTCTCAGATGCTCTTGCTCTCATTTGCCACCTTGCCGCAACTCCCTGTTCACTCTTAGTTCCTGCTCCCTCCCTTGTCCATTAGCCCTATGACTCCAATATTTGTCTCCACGACCTGTCCTTTCTTTTCTTTTGGAAAAAGCTCAAAATTCAAGACAAAGGCCAAAACTAGCCCTAACCACAGTTCTTTGACTCGTCCCTGAGTCAATCTATCCTGGGTACTGTCTGCATTGCTATTGTCGGCTCTAATGTTGTTCTTGTTGTGCCTCTACTATTATTGCTTGATGTTATGCTGATTTTGCTTCTTGAGGGGCTACTACTTTTGCTTCTGGTTGTGTTGGTATTGCTTCTTGCAGTGTTACTTCTGCTTCACATTGGCATGATTTTCCAAATGAAGGCGCCAACTTAGGTACCACAAAAATTGTCTCTTTGTGGAAGTGGTTGTAATGATTGACTGTGGTTTTCTTGGCTCCTGTGATGGAGTCAACCTTCTGGAGGAATTCTGCCACTGTGGTGGAGTTTCGGTGATCAGGGTAGATGTTTTGCAGGGTGTTCCACAACTTCTCCATGTCGTCACACACTTCACACAGAGAAATGAAATGCATGTGGAACGATGGCCCAAGATCATGAATATTCTTCTTAGCCTTCGTTGATTCATCCTCAATCTGTTGCGCCCGGAATTCGAGAGAGGCAATCTCTACATCAATTTGCTTCCACTGGTTTTTATCCCTGCAGTTATTGTTGTCAATGAGGCATTGTTGGAATTATTTCTGAAGTGGGTAGATGGGTTGATTATTCAGGGTCAAGCTATTTGAAAAATCATGGACCTTCTCCATCAGAATGTATCCATCTGCTGGGGCATCAATGAGAGAATCTTTGAGTGCGGCAGCAGTGGTCAGTCTATGCTTAATCTCTCTGATGTAGCTAGAAGACGAATAAGGCAACACGGATTTCATAGCATCTAAAATCCTATTCAATTCCCCAGTGGTAAACATAAAGATTGTGCATGCTACTTGAATGTGGTTGCAATAGTTGACCAGTGTGCACATGGAAAAATTTTCGGGGGTTTCAATAACTAAATCAGAAACAATGAGCCAAAGGGCTCACAACTTGGAGATTGTAGCTCTTGATTAGTTTTTTGGAGCTGATCTTGCTCTGTCATGAGAGTGATGAGTTGTTGCTTTTGTTGTGCATGCTAAGTGACAAGTTATTTGTGGATATTTTCAGCTCACTCTGCTACCTATTAAAGGAACCCAAACAACTGTGTAGAAGAGCAGTGTTGAAGTTTCTCGTGCTGCATTGTGGATGGGTCTGGGAAAATTCTTTGTAAAGGTTGACTGCTAGCAATAGATTTTTCAGAGTGGCTATGGGGTGAGGTTTCAACAAATGGAGGGGTGGGAGGGATAATGACTAAATCAGTAGCTTGTGGTTGTGTGGCGATCAGCTCATCACCCAGCAGTGGGCCCAACTCCAACAGTGGGGATATCATAGATGTTGTTTGGCCCTCATCTCTGGGGAGCATCATGATGGACTAAAAAACTGAGTTGGCCTCCATTTCTTAAGTGGCCATGCGGGTTCTAGGGGAATTGGGTTAGACAGGGCTACGGAGGTCGAAGTTGTATGAGGGGATGGATCCCATGACTTGAGTGAAACAATAGAGGTAGAAGGTAGGGTTTCTTAGATGATTGGGGAGCCTGATACTTTTTAGGGTATTTTGTTGGTGAGGTCAACAACGGGCATGAAGTTCTTGGTATTTTTCTTCTTAGCATCAGGTGGCTTGGTACTTTTCGACTTGCTGGGCTTGGCGTTTGCTGGCTTTAATTGGAAATGATGGATGCAAGGAGGGATAGCCACAACTAGGGGTGTAGTGATTATTGGATTAAAAACTGTGAAACCCTATAACTTAATGGACTGGGAGGTCATACTTGATGAACCCATGAAGTTGGTAATGGTATGCTTGAGGGAACTCATCTGCTTCTACATTTGGGAGACCATCAACTACAATTCCTACTTCACTGTCCTCTTCTTGCTGCCCTCGACCACATCTCCTATCAAAGTTTGTGGTAGCATAGGCCCGAAAAATTATTTTTACTGACCTTCTTTGATTTCACAGGCGACCCCTAGCCATGACCCGACGTCCATGTGGAATGCGTCCACTGCCAATGTAAACTTCTGCGCTCGCATTTGAAAAGTCTCTAAGTGGACACATTATTGTCTAAGGTAAGTTTGTCCATGTGTTACCCTGAACCAGATGTATTGTCAGTATGCATCAAGTAACCCCTTGGTAACCCTTTCCTCTACCATTATGGTCCCTAACATATTCTAGTACCATTCCCTGAAGGCTGCCTCATTGATTTCCTTGCTACTTGGGTCCTCATATGTTATCCACAGCGTGTATCTGAGAGCAAGTGGTTGGTCATCTATGATTTGCACTAGGTCCCTGCCCGTGGGAGGGCACCATTTCCACATCGCTAAGGTCATGATTAGGTATCCGAAAATAAAGTTATTGCTCCTTCTATAGACATCCTCGAATGCCTCAAATAATTCATTTAGCAGGAACATAGACCAATTGAGTAAGGCCACTTCAGCACAATGTTCCGCAATTGAGATAGTGTCCAAAGTACATTAATTTCTAGAGAAACGCCACATCACCTTCCAGATGATGATATAGTAGGCGAATATGATATGTTCCTTATTGATTAAATCTATCTTTATGCTCTTGCCGCCTTGCTTGGTGTTGTAATTGTTGTAGTAGTCATTGTCTCCCTCTTTCTTTGCTCTCTTTGCACCTGTTTGAAACATCATCGAGACTGCATTTCCTATTGCTCATAATCTGGTGAGGTGTTGAATGTCATCTATATGGATTGAATATTATTTGTCTAACCAAATCAAATCGCCATGCATCTTGCTTACTAGAAGTTTGGTGCATTGCATTGCAACCATACACATTTTGTAGACTGGTAGACTTCGCAGATTTATCAATGTCGATCGCTGAAGTCCATGGAATGTTACCTTGGCCTTCGTCACCTTGGTGCCATCTTCCTTTGTAATTTCTTCTATTTACACCTCTCACTTTAGTGTTGGGAATAGGAATAAATCTGAGAGCTCATTTTCTACCAGCATTGACTTGTCGTATTTCCCATATAGCATTTCTAAAACATCGATTTGCTCATCCAATTTGTCTTCAATAACTGATATGAGCAGCTTCGTCATTCTGTAACGTTGTTCATAAAAAAAAATCACAGGAGGTTGGTAACAAATGCTTGAGTGATGTTACTGAAATTTGAACTGGGACTCGAACTGTTGGAAATAAAAACAAGAAATGTTAAGAATAGAATCCAAAAATTCCAATTTAATTTGTCCTTGAATTAAATTATGAATTAAAATCTAATTCTATTCTCATAAAAAACTATAAATAGTTAATTAAGTTTAATTAACTTAATTAGCCTAGGAATTTTGATTTAGAAGTCTTTCTGTAGTCATGTATGTGTTTTCCCTAAATTTTAGGGGTCCAATATGATTTTAATTGTGAATTGTAAATAGTTAACTTAATTGACCAATTTAAGTTCAGTTAAATTAGTTCCAAACCATTTGTGGAACTAGTAGAGAGTTAACAGTTAGGTGGTGCACTAATGCATCCACTAGTGCTACTCCAGTTAACTGAATATTCCCTCATCAGAAACTCATTCATGTCGGTTCTGAGAAAGACCCAGTTGAGACTAGAGTGCAAGAACAATGTACTATCAATTGTATGATTTATTGAGTTGTAAATATCATGCATGCAATCAAAGAAGGACCTAATTTTTGATTGCACTGTTATGGATGAGGAATTTCCATTTAAATACATGCTAATTCTCTCAAGAATTGTGCAAAGAATTAACAACTTGGAGGCTTGGAAATTTGGCTAAGTATTGGCCAAAGGAAGTCATCAGGCAGAGGATAGGAAATACTTCTGTAGGTTAATCTCAAGGTTGACCAGAGCATATTTTATTCATCCAAATTCTTTGACCAAGGGCACAAGGAAATAGGGGCTTGGAGAGTAGCAATAGAGGCTAAGGTTTGGCTTGAGCTTGCTTGTGAGTTGGGAGATTGATTATACTGAGTGATGGGATTGTTCTTATGAGAACAAGCATTGTATTCTCATGTTGGATTTCTAATATATGCAATACAAATAGTGGGGTTTTGAGTTGTGTCTTTCCCTGGATACTTATTGTGTTATATGGCATTGATTTATGTTCCTCTTGTCGATTATTGTTTTCATCAATATTTATGGGCTTCCGCTGGTTGAAAGTAGAAGTAGATTCTTGTCATTTTCTTTAGTAAATTGCACAAGCTTATGAATCTACAAGATTTTCTACATGATATCAGAGCTGAGAATAGTATACTATAGGAGATTTTAAAGTTTTGAGTTTAGGGTTACAAGTGAAATTTGAATTTGCATTTCAAACTTCAGGATCAACAGATGGCATTCTACTATTTGTGGTTTGAGTATCCCTTGGATGGAAGCTCGAATTATATAGCCTGGAAGGACATAATGGAGGCCATTTTGGAGGATAATGACTTGAAGTAATTCATTTATTAGGACATTCCTAAGCCATGAGCATCGAATGCTCAGAATTTGACTGAATAGAAGAAGTGTGTGGCAAAGGCGAGGTGTATAATCCTTGAGGGAGTTCAGGACCACAATATCTCGAGTCTCCATGGGAAGGAAACTTCACATTCTATGTGGAAAGCATTGAAGGACCTTTTCAAGAATAACAGTGACCATAGGAAGTTGGAACTGAAAGATAAACTTAGAAAAAGCAAGATGGAGGCGGGAAACTCAATTCCCAATTACTTGACCAAGTTTACTCATTGTCGAGATGAGCTTGGAATTATTGGAAGCCGAGGATGATATGGTGAGTCTTGCTCTTCTAGTACTCCCAAAGAGTTGGCATAGTTATCAAGACTTTGTCAATGGTTGGGAGAAGCTGCCAAATTGGGAACGACTGTGGCCGGATTTGATGCAGGAGGATATCAGGAGGAACACTAGAGATGGGACCTCTTCCAAGGAAGTGGAAGAGGATTTTTCCTTAATGAGTATGGCAAATAATGACAAGGGAAAGAAGTTCCAAGGCGAGGAGGGTAGAAAGATGGAAATTTTGAAATTAAAGTGTTTTCATTGTCATGAGCACATGAACTATGCCAAGCACTACCCACAGAAGAAAGCAAGCAAGAAGAAGCTGACAATAGCAGTAGTAGGTGAAGCTCTATCTTCATAATTTGAACTTGATTTAACTTTCATTGAATGCATGTATGACACTGTCATGGGAGGCATGTGGTATCTTGACAGCGGTGCCTCATTCCATATGATAGGGAATATAAATATATTTAGTGATTTTGAGGAGAAATATCTCAAGAAGAGCATAGAGTTTTGAGATGACGAGAGGTATAGAGCTACTGGGATTGGTAAGGTTACCTTTTAGAGGGAGTTTGGCTCCCCTCTTAGGATCAGAGATGTGATGTATGTTCCAGGACTAAAGAAGAATATTGTTTCAGTCATGATATTGGAAGACCGTGGCTATGATGTGCTTTTTAGTAAGGGAAATATTTTCCTTAGACACATCACCACGGGACAGGTGAAACAAATTGGTTCATGGGTCAAGAACCTATATGATATTGAGGTTCAAGATGCATGCAAAGCCTTGAGGAGCAAGTAAAAGGTTAGAGACTTGGTGGTTGAGAGGGAGAGTAAATTACCTTTCAACATGCAGACCCATAAGAAGCCTCAGAAGTAGCTTCAGGAAGTTTTGGAGCAGCCACAACTAGAGAAGCTGAGAGGGGACTGAGTGGAGAGATCCACTCAAGTAGAGAATAGGCAGTCTTAGAATAATCTTCAGGAAGTTGTGAGCAGCCACAATTGGAGAAGCTGAAAGGAGACTAAGTGAAGGCATCCACTCATGCAAAGACCTCTAGTAGGGGGAAATTTCAAGCCA
The DNA here is from genome assembly GCA_000404065.3 of Pinus taeda. NCBI lineage: Eukaryota > Viridiplantae > Streptophyta > Pinopsida > Pinales > Pinaceae > Pinus > Pinus taeda. The sequence continues at coordinate 89,108 of APFE030636042.1, forward strand.
GGTGTGTAGAGGGATCACATGCAGCCATACCTCCAGGTGTGAGGTGGGGAAATGTGAAGTGATAGTCCCAAGAGGGCTGAAATTGGGTAGGGTCCATTGAGAAGTTTTATCTCATGTATCATACCTTGCTACGGGATCCCAAAGTACATAGTAGCGGGAGGAACCAGTGGCGATTGATGGAGTCATAGATCAGAGTGATAGAGGCTAAAGCAGTTAGAGACTAAAGAGCACAAAGAAGGGCTGACAATAGTGCAGAAAGGTAAAGTAAAAAAAAGCTAGAGTTTTCAGTAGACAGAGGCAATAGCAGTTAGGGACTTTTATGACAGATGCATCATACTAATTCAGGTTAGATGTTTTTATGTTTCTGGAGTTGTTGTAGAAACAAAACTAGAGAGAAGTGTTGCATGCAAAACATTCCAAAGTTTTACGATTGGGATTGAGTTGAATTCCTATCTTGTTTAGAGGGAGTGTTGGAAATACAAACATGAAACGTTAAAAATAGAATCCATAAATTCCAATTTAATTTGTCCTTGAATTAAATTGTGAATTAAAATCGAATTCTATTCTCATAGGAACTTGTAAATAGTTAATTAAGTTTAATTAACTTAATTAGCTTAGGAATTTCGAGTTGGAAGTATTTCTATAATTGTGTATATGGTCTCCCTAAATTTTAGGGGTCTAGTATGAGTTTAATTGTGAGTTGTAATTAGATAACTCAGTTGACCGAGTTAAATTCATTTAAATTAGTTCCAAACTATTTGTGGAACTAATAGAGAGTTAAAAATCAGTTGGTGCACTAATGCATACACTAGTGCTACTCCATTTAACTGAAGATTCCCTCATCAGAAACTCATGCATGTTGATTCTGAGAAAGACCCAGTTGAGAGTAGAGTGCAGGGACAATGTACTATTAGTTGTGTGATTTACTGAGTTGTAAATATCATGCATTCAATCAGAGAAGGACCTAAGCTTGTATTTTTCAGTTATGGATGATGAATTTCCCTTTAAATATGGGCTTATTCTCTCAATAATTGTGCAAAGAATTAGAATCTTGGAGGCTTGTAAATTTGGCTAAGTATTGGCCAAAGGAAGTCATCAGGTGGAGGATAGGAAATACTTGTGTAGGTTAAGATCAAGGTTGAGCAAAGCATATTGTATTCATCCAAATTATTTGACAAAGGATGCAATAAAATAGGGTTTTTGAGACCAAGAAAAGAGGCTAAGGTTTGGCTTGAGCTTGCTTGTGAGATGCGAGATTGATTACACTGACTGTTGGGATTGTTCTTGTGAGAACAAGCATTGTATTCTCATCTTGGATTTTTGATATATGTAATACAAATAGTGGGGTTTTGAGCTGTGGCTTTCCCTGGATACTTATTTTGTTATGTGTCATTGATTTATCTTCCTCTTGTTGATTATTGTTTTCATCGATCTTTATGGGCTTCTGCTGGTTGAAAGTAGAAGTAGATTCTTGTCTTTTGCTTTAGTAAATTGCATGAGCTTGTGAATCTAGAGGATTTTCTACATGAACAATTCTACCACCAGAGGTGGAAATTTTGAAACTTTCGGCATATCCATGCAAATTAAGTAGACCAACTTTGACACGATTCTTCTAACTAGACTCGCTAACTAATTGCTATGACAAATTTCCCTATGCAGACTCGATCATGTTAATCCACTGTCGACCAATCTATACCTAACTCAAATTGCGTATTATAGAAAAGGACAAAGTGGGGTAGATGGGTAATAGTGATGTCATAATGGAAAACATTTATTAGTTAATTCTATCCATAACGGGAAGAGATCCTACAGAAATGTGCTTGACAGTTTTATTATTGCCTAATAATTTCGGAAAAGACTTTGAGTAGGGTGGAGAAGACTTGTGAAACCTTTGATTAACCTCCTCGACCACAATTGGTTGCATTTTGGCGGAATATATGTCGCAACTAATCTACCACGCAGGGTTTATTGTGTTGAAAATTAATAATTGAAATTGACTTACTACTCGACTGACCTACTCCTACTGACCCACTTTAAGCCTACTTATGACCCGTCTGGAGAGACCCAATAAATGATAAAGTTTAGTGTTTGTCTGTTGGAAAGGCTTTAGTTGTGTGCCATTCACCAATCTTGGTAGTAATATTCCATTTAGTTGCGCGAGCTTCACTGCTTGAGACTCCTTGATCTCCTCAACTGTGAACAGACCTAACAAGTGCAACTGAAACTTGCTTGAAAACTTCTGAAACCTGCTATCATATAATAAAACTTATTGTTTGACTATGAAATATTCTTTCTTAATGTGCCTACCATTCCATGACTTTTATCTTCTTTGCTCGATATACTGGTGGAATTAAGCTAGAAACTTGGCTTCATCTAGTTCCATCAATTCTTCCAATCGCTTCTACAATGATGCATCGTCTCTCATCTTGGCAACCTAAGCGATGAAGATACTCAGTACTACGAATTCTACGGGCACTATGGCTTCCAGTCCATATACCAACTGGAAGGGTGTTTTCTTGTGTGACCTCTTTATTGTTGTTCGATACACCCATAGTTTGGCTGGCACACACTCATTCCAATCATCCTGATTCGCTGAGCATACCTTCGTTAGGCCCTTTTCAAGTATCTTGTTAAAGAAATCTAACATCCCATTAGCCTATGAATGGTATGGGATTCTCTTATGGTGTTGGAATAGAAAATTTTTCAATCGAGACATGATTGTTTCATTTATAAAGTGAGTTCCCTGGTCACTTGTCAGGCTTCTTGGGCACCCAAACCTTGATATGATGTTTTCAAAAATGAACCTCGTGGCTATGTCTGTTGTACAGTCTTTCACAGGCACTACCTCCACCCATCTTGTGAGATACTCTGTTGCTGTAATCATGTACCATTCCTGAGAGTGACGTGCCAGCAGATTGATCGGACCAATGAAATCAACTACCCACTTCTCTAATATTTGTATTGCGCGTACCAGATGTAGTGGTAACTCATCACAATGCGATGGTTTTCCAACTCTTTTCCATACATCACACCCTTTGGTGTACTCTTTAGCATTCTTGTAGAGTGTAGGCCACCATAACCCTACCTGTAGAACCTTTCTCATCATCACTTTCCCTCCGACGTGCCACCCTGCAACTCTAGAGTGGCATTCCCATAGAACATCTTGACTTTTGTGCTGGATGAGACATCATTGAAACACCTGGTTGAGCCCCAACTTATATAGATGCCCCATGATAAATTGATAATTGTTCACTCACACCACCATATATCTCCTCTGCATCACTGTATATCCCTCTGGACATTGCCTTGTGGCTAGGAAAGGTTGCAATTTCCTCTAAGTAATTTGGTATTGCTCCTATGCAGAACAAATCAACATCCGTAGTTGGTCATCAAGGGAACATCCAGTTTCGCCTGATTCCAGTCTTGAGAGTTGATCAGGTTCCACATTCAACCAGCTTAGTTTAATGATGACTTCGAATGTAAACTCCTGGAACAACAGTAGCCACCTGCAGATTCTTCCTTCTAAGACTAGCTTATTGACCAGGTACCTCAATGCTAAGTGATCCATTATGAACTTGAATGGACCCCCAAGTAGATAGTGATGAAAAGTTTGTAAGGAATAAACCATGGCTAATTCTTCTCTCTCAGTCGTGATGTAGTTCTTTTCCCTAGTCAACAACTTCCTATTGGAAAAGTAGATCAGATGGTCCAAGTTGCCGTCTCCTGGTTGTGCTAACACTGCCCCTAGAGCAATGCCGGATGTGTCGACATGTACATGGAATTTCTTATTCCGATCTAGGTATACTAAGATGGGAGAACTTAGCATCTTTTCCTCCAAGATGTTTAATGCTGCTTGACAATCCTCCAACCATTTGAATGCTTCTCCCTTCTTGATCAACTTCATCATGGGGACAGTGATGGAAGCATAGTAGCAGATAAATTTGTGAAAATACCTTGTGTGTTCCATTGTTGATCGAAACTAATTCACATTGGCCAGTGGATCCATATTTACAATTGCCACAACTTTTGTAGGGTCTACAAAAACACCATACTTGTAAATTATGTGACCCATTAATGTGCCAAATGGAACTACAAAGATACATTTCTTCAGGTTTAGGCAGATTTGTAACTATCTACAACAATCAAACATCACTCTAAGTAGGATGGCGTGATTCTTCAACAAGGTTGTAAACTTTACAATCATCCATATATACCTGGAGGAATGGGTCAATATAATCCTTGAATGCGGCGATGACAATCAGGGAGAAAATGATAGGTGCATTCTTTAGGCCAAATGGCATGATGTGGTATGCATACGACCCCGTGAAAGTGGTATTCTTCTCGTCCTCATCCATTATCGAGACTTGATGGTACCCTAAGAACCCATCTATGAAGGAGTATGCTTCATTAATCAAAATGTTATCTAGGACCTCATCAGTAAAGGGTGTGGGGAATGGATCATGTACAAAGGTGTTGTTGAGGCTATAGTAGTCTACGCAAACCATGGGATTCACATGTTCCTGTTTATTTGACTTTTGATTTTTCCTCGGTCTTGAGGTTGTCTCCTTGGTCCGCTTCTTTAGCCTGAAAGGAGTGCTCTGTGTGTCACTACCACCTCCTTCCTTCTTAGATTGTTTATTTTCTTTAGTATGATTGGAAGTCAATGCTTCGACTTCCATTATGTCCGCTTTTTCGACGTGCTCTTTCTCAGCACACTCTTCCTCAACACACTCTTTTTCAGTAGCTGCCTTAGCAGAAACATCTTTCTTCTTTTGAATGAACCTCTTGTGTGCGACTACTTCCTCCACTTCTTTCTTCTTCTGCTCAGCTGTTGTCTACGTGGAGGAGCTCTCTCCTCCTTTACTGGTACCTGCTACAAGATCTGTGGGCTCCTGCCACTCCGCTAGCCATAGTCCCACAATTTCCTACACGCCGACCTCTGTAACTAAGTATGGCAACTTGTGACATATCTTCTTAGGGTCTCGCCTCGCCCGGATAGATACATTATGAAAGTCAGCCTTGAATTCAGTAAAAGCCTACAACTGCTGAAGCAAGGTTGGAGACAACCTTGGCCTCTAACTTATGACTATGTGGAGGTCCATGTCGACTGATATCCATAATACCTTTAACTCCATGATCCTCTCTAGATCCTTTGTTTCCCACAATGAAGCGAACTTTACTTCCTTTGGGAATTCTTCATCCTGTCGAGGGAACCGGCTATCCTCTAGTAGTTGCTATGCAACTAGTGCAATCAGTAGCAGGAGCCAAGCATAGTGAAATGCCTTATTGGTCTTACCCTACAAGCTTTGTAATTTCTTTAATGTTTTTAGTGGAGGTACCTCCTTAATGGCTTAGACCTTGAGGGGGTCAACTCTGATCCCTTGTTGGGAAATGATGAAACCCAAAAGTCTTCCAACATTCACACATAATACACACTTAAGGGGTTTCAAGCATAGGTTATATTGTTGAAATCTTTGAAACTCCAGGCGGAGGTCCTCTAAATGGTTGGCATGCTTTTTGGAATGCACTATGAGGTCATCAAGATATGCAAGGATGAGATGAGTTAGATCATGGAATATGTAGTTCATGGCCCGCTGGAAAGTGGCACCGACATTTTTAAGACTGAAAGGCATAACTTGGTATGTGAATGTACCTCAAGGGGTGTTGAATGATGTTTTGTACTAATTCGCATGGTGAATCTGAATTTGGTTGTACCCAGAGAACCCATCCATGAAGGATAAGGCATCATGATTGGCATAAGAATCAATGACTTGATCGATGAATAGAGTTGGGTAATTATCTTTAGGGCATGCTTTGTTTAAATGCCTAAAATTAGTACAAACACGAATAATACCCTATTTTTTCATGATGGGTATAGTGTTGGAAACCTAAGATGTGTAAGAAATCGGGTAGATAAATTCATCTTTTTGAAGTCTTGGCACAAAAATGACAATAGGGAAGAGACCCTGGGTTCAAGCTTAAGGGGCCAACAAGGCTTCGCTGTAGTCTACAAAAACACCAACAATTTCACCTTTTACAAAGGGGAGAGGAGTCTCACCTGAGGCATCCAGTGACTGAAGTTACATGGGGTAGAATGGAGTATCAAGGCATTTTCAGCCAAAAAACATCATAAATTACAACAATCCATGATCTACACTATCCAATCATGCTATTCTACTCATGTTATTACGAGAAACCATCCAGCTTATAGTCATTCATTTTTTTTTTTTAATAATCCAGATAAAGCACATAAATACATTATAGATCCCAAACTACTTCTTTCATTAACTTGAACATAATAGAGTACATAATAGGTTACATAAGGCTTCAAGCTTGATCATCAAATACATAGAGAACATAACCAACAAGACCAGTCATAACCATAATACAGGATAAGGCACGCCTTTCCACAACTGAGGAAGGCTCTCTTGATCCTGTCCTCACTCACTTTCTTCATGACCAACCCCTTCCTCGTGCTATATTCTACCATTTATCCTTTGCTCCAAACTCCCATTTCTAGTTCCCCTTGTCTCTTGCTCTATTGACTCTGCCCTCAGCTTCCTTCTATCTCCCTTTTCTCGGATGCTCTTGCTCTCATTTGCCACCTTGCCACAATTGCCTATTCACTCTTAGTTCCTGCTCCCTCCCTCATCCATTAGCCCTATGACTCCAATAGTTGTCTCCACCACCTGTCCTTGCTTTTCTTTTGGCAAAAGCTCAGAATTCAAAACGAAGGCCCCAACTGGCCCTAACCACAGTTCTTTGACTCGTCCCCAAGTCAATCTATCCTGGGTACTGTCTGCATTACTATTATTGGCTCTAATTTTGTTCCTATTGGTGCCTCTGCTGTTATTGCTTGATGTTATGTTGATTCTGCTTCTTGAGGGGCTGCTACTTCTACTTCTAGTTGTGCTGGTCCTGCTTCTTGCAGTGCTACATCTGCTTCACATTGGCATGATTTTCCAAATGAAGGCCCCAACTTAGGTACCACAACAATTGTCTCTTTGCGGAAGTGGTTGTAATGATCAACTATGGTTTGCTAGGCTCCTAGATGGAGTCGACCTTCTGGAGGAATTCTGCCGTTGTGGTGGAGTTCGGGTGATTGGGGCAGATATTTTGCAGGGTGCTCCACAGCTTCTCCAAGTCATCACACACTTCACACAGAGAAATGAAATGAATGTGGACCGATGGCCCAAGATCATGAATCTTCTTCTTAGCCTTTGTTGATTCATCCTCAATCTGTTGCACCTAGACTTTGAGAGAGGCAATCTCTACATCAATTTGCTTCTGTTGGTTTTTATCCCTGAAATTATTACTATTAGTGTGGCATTGTTGGAATTGTTTCTGAAGTGCGTAGATGGGTTGATTATTCAGGGTCAAGCTACCTGACAAATCATGGACCTTCTCCATCAGAATGTATCCATCTATTGGGGCATTAGTGAGCGAAGCTTTGAGTATGGTAGCAGTGGTGAGTCTATGCTCAATCTCTCTGATGTAGCTAGAAGACAAATCAGGCAACACAAATTTCAAAGCATCTAAACTCCTATTCAATTCCCTGGTGGTAAACATCAGGCTTGTGCATGCTACCTGAAAGTGGTTGCAATAGTCAACCAGTGTGCACACAGGAAAATTTTCCTGGGCTTTGATAACTAAATTAGAAATAATGGGCCAAAGGGCTTGCTACTTGGAGATTACAGCTCTTGATTAGTCTGTTGGAGCTAATCTCGCTCCATCGTAAGAGTGACGAGTTGCTACTTTTGCTGCGCATGCTATTGTGGATATTTTCAGCTCACTATGCTACCTGTTGAAGGAACCTGAACAATTGTGTAGAGGAGTGGTGCTGAAGATTCTCGTGCTGCATTGTGGACGGGTTTGGGAAAATGCTTTGTAGGGGTTAGCCGCTAGCAATAGCTTTTTTAGAGTGGATATGGGGCGAGGTTTCAACAAATGGAGGGGTGGGAGGGATAATGACTTAATCAGTAGCTTGCAGTTGTGTGGCGACTAGCTCATCACCCAGCAGTGCCCGAATCCAACAATAGGGATATGATAGATGTTGTTTGGCCTTCATATCCGGGGAGCATCATGATGGACTGAACGGCTGAGTTGGCCTCCATTTCTTAAGTGGCTATGCGGGTTCCTAGGGGGATTGGGTTGGACAGGGTTGCGGAGGTTGAATTTGTGTGAGGGGATGGATCCCATGACCCAGGTGAAACAATAGAGGTAGAAGGTAGGGTTTCTTAGATGATTGGGGAGGCTGATACTATTTGGGGTCTTTAGTCAGTGAGGTCAACAACGGGCACGAAGTTCATGGTATTTTTCTTCTTGGTAGTGGGTGGCTTGGTACTTTTTGACTTCCTGGGCTTGGAGATTGGTTGCTTTAATTGGAAATGAGGGATGCAAGGAGGGATAGCCAAAACTAGGGGTGTAGTGATTATTGGATTAAAAACTATGAAGCCCTGTAACTTAATAGACTGGAAGGTCATACCTGATGAACCCATGAAGCTGGTAATGGTATGCTTGAGGGAACTCATCTGCTTCTACATTTGGGAGACCATCAACTGCAATTCCTACTTCACTATCCTCTTCTTGCTACCCTCGACTACATCTCCTGTCAGAGGTTGTGGTAGCATGCGCCCGAAAAAATATTTTTTATTGACCTTATTTGATTTGACGGGTGACCACTGGCCATGACCCGACCTCCGTGTGGAATGCCTCTGCTTCCAATGTAAACTTCTACCTTCGCATTTGAGAAGTCTCTAGGTGGACACATGATCCAGGTTGATATTGGTGGCCACCTACCAAGTCCACCTAGACCCCCACCATTGTTTCTCTCAACATTTTCAGTTTCCTTAATTGTAGCACAACTTACTATTTTTCGGGTCCTGAACTTCCGGAACTATTTTGAGGCCCTAAACGACGTTTTTTGGAAAATCTGGGGGAAACATGGGTCCATGGACCGATGTTTCCCTTCCCAAAGTGGTAATGCTCGGATAGATCTTTCTAACGAGCTATTGTATGCATCAAATGGAGATCGTATACCAAAGTTACGACCCCGGGAAGTTGATGTACCAATTTACCCAAACGGGGCCCACAGTTTGGCGTTTCATCTCCTAGGGTTAGGTTTTGGAATGTTAAGGTTTTTTCATTGTTTCTCAACAATAAATAGGCCTTCGAGCCTCATTGTAAGTCAGTTTAGAGGCATGTAGCCCACACATCTCTTCTCAGAGATAGCTACCATCGCCCTAGCTAGTTTATTTCCATTTCTGATTGTAAGCATATTTCAGTATTTTCCATTAATGAAATGAAGTATTATTTCCGCTGCATATTTTTGTATATGGTTATCTCTGTAATTTTTTGCGTTCCTGTTTAATCCGGATCAGATCAACACAACAACTAATGTCAACATGCAAATCACTTTATCGTCAATACTATGCAACTTTCATGGTATGAGAACAAAATGTCCTAAAACTTTCTCTTTGAATTTGAAGTATTATGTCGTAGTTATCATTACTTTCTTGATGCCCAAAAACTAAAGTTGTTTCCATCCACTCCTAAAGGTCGAGATTTGTGATGGTTTATCAAATTATGAACAAATACAATCAAAATGTGGGAAAATATGAATCAATTTTTTCTTGATAAATATAAGGATTATTGTGTAAATCATTATTTTGAAGAAGAGGCTTTTTAAATGTCACAAATGGAGGATGAAACCCTTGAAGATTAATAAAAAAGAGTTAATTATAATGTCAAGAGGGCAAAGTAACAATTTTGGACTTTGGATACTCTCAAAATTCTTTTACTTTGAGGAATTAGAGATGAATGGATAGATTTACTGAATCTTATGGGTAAGGAAGATGTGTCTCAACTAAGTTATCTAGAAATGTGTGAACTATGCAAACACTTTTCTCAACGAAAATCCTAGTAAGGGACCTAGGGATGTTATCTATAGAGTTAGTGAGTCAACATCTAGTGGGGTAGGTAGAGATGAAATTGACAATTTGTTGGAAAAAATTTAAACATGTATTCTTGGAAATATTAGCGACTATATATATATATATATATATTATGAGAAGAGAGAGAGAAGAGAGAGAGAGAAATTCCAACACAAACGCAAAGAAAAAAATGTAGCATTATCAAAAAAATTTATGTGAATTTCCTTTAAATAATGTTGAATTTTATGCTATATGTGGAGAAAATCATGGAACAATAAATTGTCCATCTTTATCAAGGTTGAAATAAATTTTTCAAGGAGACAATGAAACTATAGAATAGGTTTGTTATGTTTCATTAAGGAGACATTGTTAACAAAGAAAAACATGTATTTCTCAAGACCCCATACAACAACAATGTCCACAACATAATTGGAATATTCCTACATCTTCAGAAACATGGGGACCATAGAAAACCCTGAACCAACCTTAGTAACAAGGATGGAGAGGGCTAACTTATGGAGGGATGCCAATTTTCCATAATATCCTCAACAATACCCCAATATTTACAATATACACAATAATTTTTACAATATTCACCTTAAGTCCAACATCGTTACCCTAAGTATGTGTGTATTTTTTTTATTTTATTTTCATATATAAAAACATGATTAATATGTAATCAATAAGTTAAATGTGAATTTGAACCTATTGTTTAAAATAATAATAAAAAGTTGTAAAATATAACATATTTTTTAGACTATAATTATGCAATAAAATTATCATTTTTCATTCTTCAATGTAAAATGTAATTAATAAACTTAAATGCTTCATTTGAAAATAAAACTTTTATTAATATTTATTATTTTAAGCGTATATATCAATTATAATGTTTATATATTTTAAAATTTATAACGATTTAAAATGATTCTAAAATAAATCTTATAAAAATTATATCAATGAAATATGATAATAACTTAAATTTGGAAAAAAAACTCAATATACTTATTTAATTTCCTTTATATTAAATATCTATTTCAATATGCTCAATTAGAATTTCCATTTCTATAAAATCAATTTTCAAGAAAATAACATATTTCTATATGAAATTTTACCCTACTTTCATAACAAACATTTTATTTTACATTCAAAATTTTAATATTCATAAAAACATTTCTTAAAACTTCTTTTAATCAATTTTGCTCAACATTCATAAGTAACGAACAAAACACTAATGTCCATATAATTCTTTGTTCAACCATCTTGGAAGACATGACATATTTCTTTCATCAAGTTTGCTCATTTTATTTCTTTCATTAAGTTTGCTCATTTATATAAAATGACTGACATTTTTTTCCATTTTGAATACCATTCACATTAATGCTTTCAATGTGAAACTCAATTTCACTCATTGGCATTAATACTTTTAATGTGAAACTCAATTTTGCTCATTCCATTTGGAAAACCATTACATCTCCACTTTTACAGCAATTACATATCCCTATTTTGAATTTCTTTTGGCATTTAATGCTTTCCTTGCAACTTCTCAAAATATCCCACTAAGATAACACAACATTTAACCGAGACGCCACTGAGGTAATATATAAACATTCAAATCATATACGCTAGAAACTGGTGTTATGATGACTATGCAACTCTCGGCCAAAAGGGATTTTGAATGATGTATATGGAAAATGCATGGACAGATTTATTACTGTACCCATTTCTTCTTTCTTTCACGTTAGTTCAGAAGTTATAATGTGGAACTAATGATAAGAAAACAAATCAGGAAAGGTGCAAACTGCAACATATTCCATACACTTAAAAATCTCAGGAAGCTATTATTCCATTGCAATATGTAACACAGTGAAATACAAATATCTTGTGCCCTGATCTCCACAATATTATACTGTGAGGAAAATATAAATCTATATTCTTAGAAACGAAACTTCAGAATTTTATACCATCCAGGTAAATAAAAATCTCCAGCTCTTAGAAACGAAACTTCTAAGAAATAATAGCAGGCTACACAAGTAAGTGTAGCTACTAAGGAATTAGGCACCAATAATCGTTAGTAATGTACCTCATCATATAAAGATTTGGTCTCAACATTGGATTCTTCATCAGATCTAGACTTTCTTCTTTTGCAGACACTTTGGGAGGACTGCTTTAGCCGGTTCTAGGTTTCTTCTTCATATGCTGCTGGTGTTTGGAAGATGTGAACTGAACAGCGACTGTTGAGCAGAATTGGAAAGCATGCAAAGTCCTTGGAGAGGAGTTGCAGGTACCTTTCTTTTCACTGGAACCCATTTGGGTTTGGGTGGTGTGGGAGGACAAGAGAGCACCAGATGGGCAACCAATATTTCCTGCCACTATAAAACCAGCTCAGTGAAGCCTGGGCGTTTGCAAGCCGCAGAAAAGTGGGTGCCGCTCATATCACTACTCTGACGTCCAATGACATTCATGGCGAATTCGTTCACCACCAAAATGGGCTACAACATGGGCCAAGCGGTTATATAAATTCAAATTTCGAATTTCCAGCGGAGTTTACAAATTCAAATGGCAGTAGTCTACCTAGGCTGTAGAATGGCCCCTTTTCCGTCACCGGCCGGGTCATCGTTATGTACCAGCCAAAGCATATGCTCGAAGAGGATGGCATCACAGTCCAAGAAAATGCAGTCCACGCATGAAGGATTTTTTCTGCAATTAGCCTCCCAAGTAATGCTACCAACAGTGGCCTTTTCCATGAGGGGCTGAAATAATCTAGAGTCCAGAATCTGAGACTCCACCGTGAAGATATTCTTCTCTTTTCCCACCACAACGGTCATTGCATTTCTTCTTCTGCTCCGTTTCTGCACTAAAGAAGAAGGGGAGAGGGCAATCTCCTCGTACCCAGTAGACCTCTTTCTCAATTTTCTCAGCATTTTCAGCAGATGGGGTTTCTGCATTGTGGGCACTGGCAGTCTCCAGAGCTTCAACTGATAGAACTAATGAAGAACTTAGACGGGCAAAAAACGCTTGTTGATTCAACGACGATTTTTGCATAGGAATGGAGGGCTACGAAGAGTAATTCTCTTCGTGAGCAGCGCGCAGGTAGACCATTTCCTCCTCAATTTGAATTGGAACCGGCAATCAATTCCAGCTCATCCCCGATCTGTCAAGGGATGTCAGGCCCTTTAGCTGCATTCAGATTTTTTGTCAGGGAATGGCAGGGAATGTCAGATTGCTAGGGGAGGGTGGCGGAGAAGGAGGGTGGCGGAGCTAGGGGATGGTGGCGGAGAGTGGAGAGATTGCCGGTGGCCGGAGTCGGACGATTTTCCGGCCGGTGACAGAAAACGGGCCATTCTACCGCCTAGGTAGACTAACCCTAAAAATATATGTTTATTTATTTTATTGTGATATATTAACAATTTTATTTAATTGAAACCTCTATGAAGGCAATCTATTGAAGGCGATCTGGTTTCGGTAGTTTTTGATACCGAAGGCGATTTACCGAAGGCAATCTAGTTTCGAGATCCTGCCTCTACGAATGGCGTTGGCAGTAGATCTTGCCTTACACGCGAGCTGAGAACAGCGCCATCGCCTCCCATCAATTCATTTTCACTGTAATTCATCTGGCAAAGTGCTTTCTGCGATTGCCCTTGGGCTCTTGGGGCACATGCTTAATTTCTTTCCTGTTTCGCGAGATCTATTGTACCCAGGGCGATCTACCAAAGTCTAGTGCTGTCGTTCGGTCTTTTCAGTTCATGTTCCGCGAGATCTACTATACCTAGGGCAATTTGCCGAAGGCGATCTACCAAAGATTCCTGTGTCGGGAGATCTACGACGATCTACCAAAGTCTGTAGTTTTTTTATACTAATCGTTACCTTATCCCCTAATCAAAGGCAAACATTGGAAGAAACACTTTGACTCTGATTCCAGATGGCTCCCAGCTTCGCAAAGATAGCTGTTGGCTCACCTCTGTTCGTCTCTGGGGGGCAAGCTGCTGCCCATATCGTCAGTGAAGCCCCAACTCCCACTGTCCAGGTGGTCCAGGCCTCACTCGATGAGGCTTTAAAGTTTTCTGAAAGTGCCCTAATCTACAAGTTCAATGGTTTTTGGCTGCGGCTGACAGCTCTCCACAGTTGGATCTCAGAGGTATGGAAGCCTATCATTTCTGATCAAATTAATATCTACCCCTGTGCTAGGGGTTTCTTTATAGTGGATTTTGAAAACCTTGAAAGCAGACAATGTATTCTAGATTCCGGCCCTTGGTTTTGGGAAAACTCAGGCCTATTCATGAAGCCATGGAACCCATCATTCGATCCCTCGACAACAGTCATAACCTCCACACCAGTTTGGGTGAGATTGCCAAACCTACCCTTGCATCTCTGGAATTTATCCTCGCTAAAAGCCATTGAAAATGCAATTGGGAAATTTTACTACAAGTGCCCAAAAACAGAGGAATATGCCAAAACCACCTATGGACGCATCTGTGTGGAAATGGATTTCAGCGTGGGATTCCCAACGGAAATAAACCTAACAAGTAAAGACTATGTTTGGAACCAAAAACTCGATTATGAAAGTGTCCTCTTCAGATGTCGATCCTGCTTTGAGACAAGACATCGAGCCAAAAATTGCCCAAAAGCCTCCCAGAAAAATTATGCTAGAAAGAATCACCACAAATCTACATGGTGGGAAGGAGCACAAAAAGAACATTACACTATCATCAAGGAAGAATACTCTCCAAAAAACTCTGAATCGCAAGAAATCGAGCAAGAAAGAAACAATTCCCAAGAGAAGCATGGGGAAAGCCCCACCCAACAACGAAAAAGTGAACTCGATAGCCCCTCAAGCATCAAAGCAGATCTCCCAGATCAAATTTCTTCTTCTACTATCTTCAAAAGGATGAATACAACTGATCGCGAAGCTAAGACACCAATGTCCCAAGAATCAGAAGAGATAAAGGAGGTGCAAGATAAAGGAAGTTGGAAGACCGTAGAGAAAAAAAAGAAAGCTTTAGCACCAATCTCGCCAAGAATGACGAGGAGCCAAACAATTAAGAACTAAGAAAATTATAGGTCCGATAGACCAATTTGGTCTCAGTGGACGTTAGCCACCACCACCATCATCATCATCAACAAATAAAAAATAAAATTAAACGTATACCTTTTGTATGTAAAAAAATTTAAATTTGGTAAAAGGAATATAAAGTATATAAAATATACTTAAAACTATAACCAATAAACAACAAATTTACATAAATACGTTGATACTCATATTTTAAAAAAATAATTTATTAAAATAAAATGAAATTTATTAAATTATTGAGAAGTATATATATATATATATATATATATAATATATATATATATATATATATATAATTAATTTATATTTTACATTTTATTTTAAAAAAATTAAAATTAGATAAATTATACTTTTCTCTTAAATATTTTAGTGAAAATTGATACTCTTTGTATTTAAAAGCCTCTACATAAAAAAATTATTTAATTCTATTTTAAAATTAAATAAATACATTTATATTATTGAAAATTAATTTATTCTTTCCTAAAATTTAATAAATAAAATTAAAATTATATTTGAATTTACGCAATTGTCTTTTGTAGTGGGTTAATCCACACTTTGGGTCAATCACATTGATTGATTTTAAATTATGGATCACTTCTCTTTGTCTTAGGGTCACCTACTGCTTTTTCTGAATTGGGCATTCTAGCACTGTTGTGGAACACTCAATTTGGTAATTTGGTAAAGAAGAAGTGTTGCAAAGGCATCCGTTGCAATAAACTAATTACGATATAACGACAATAGTTATCAACTGTATAAAGTATCTATGATCGACAGTAAATAAATCTACAAGAATATTTTTTCTCAAGCATTAGAGCCTCAGATAGGGGAACTCCATGCCGTCCAAAGACGATTGATGAAGAATCCATCCAAATATGTCTACAAACATCCGGTGTACTAAGCTATAGCTACCCAATGGAAAAGCACCTAATCTTGACTCTTGATTTTGTTGCTACTCAGTTATCTGCCTTCACCGTCATTTTCTTCAAATCTGCTTCGATTTAGGTGATTCCTTGTGCTTTGCCCACACTAGAATGCTCCTCTAACTTTTGACTTCTTTAGCCATTGCTGCATCTAAGTCTTGTTAGGAAGACTCACCTTTAGCATTTTGTTACATATATCTAGTTTCATCACGACTAAGACTTCACCATAAGACTCACCTTTAGCATTTTCTTGCATATCTTTAGTTTCAACATGACTAAGTCTTGACTGAAAGACTCACCCTTAGTAATTTGTTGCGTATCTGTGTTTTTAGCACGACCAACCCATGGAGGAGGGTTAATAGATTTGCTACTATCAAAGATATTTTCCTCCTTGTTGGATTGCACCTACACCTCCTCTATTTTTTTGTGGCAGCCGTGTTTGATAGCCTTATGCATTATCTCAAGATCTGGGGACGCTTCCCACTGGCTCCAAAATCCCATATAGCACTCGATTAAATCTTTAAATCCTTTAACACTTTGCGCTTATTCTTTAAATCCTCCTTCTACACTGATCTCCTTGCTTGCCCATGTTGAGAAATCTAGGGCATTCAAAGTTAACAATTCCTCTGCTTAATAATTGCTCGTGATAAACTTTTACTTCTTCAAATTATAGGCTTCTCTTTGTTAGCTTATTAATGTGTTCTGCTCATCAAGACTATTACCAATATGAAAAATAAAGACAAGTGACACATAATGTAGGCTTCTTAGCCAGGGCCAAAACCTCTCACTTCTTGAGAGGAAAACCCGAACAAAATTATTCTTCTAGATCTTCAATTGATAAGTACCAAGATCATGACACATACCCTTCACTCTAGTATCCTCCCAAGAACCTTGTCACTAACCTTGATGCTCTACCTCTTCCTTTCTCCGCCTTTCTTCTTGATCTTGAACTGTTCTTCTCAGCTCCTTCTAGAGAACCTCGGTATCTATCTTTTCACTGCTCCTTCTCGACTTCCCCTAGAGAATATCGGTCTTTAGGCCTTTATTGGTTTCCTCTAGAGAAACTCAGTGTCTAGATCTCTACTTCGACCTTTCCAAAAGAATCATTCCTTGTTGCCCCAGAAGAAACCTTTCCTTCGCTTGCCTATAAGAAACCCTTCTTTGTTGCCCTAGAAGAAACCTCTCCTTCGCTTACCTAAAAGAAACCCTTCTTCGTTGCCCCAGAAGAAACCTCTCCTTCGCTTTCCTAGAAGAAACCCTTCTTCACTGCCCCATGAGAAACCCTTTCTTTGCTTCCCCAAAAGAATACTCCTTCACTTTCCTAGAAGAATCCCTACTTCACAGATCCCAGAAGAATCCTTCTTCGCATACCCAAAAGAAACTTATTTTGTTGCCCTCTCTTTGCACTTTTCTTCTGCCTCTTCTTCGCACTTCTGTCTCATCGAATTCAAGTCAAGTTTATCTTGGTTTGAATGGAGGCCAAGTACATCTATTTATACACCTCTCCACATGATCTTTAGGCTGACTTGATTGTTAGAGTTAGGCCGACTTTATCTAGCATGTTCTTCCATTGTTTGTAAGCCAACTTGAAGAGGATAGATGACAAGTTCTTGCATGATACTTTACATAGACAATATTAACCTTTTACAAAGTGTAACATGACTTCATTTGCATGAAAATGACTCTAATATTTTATGACTAGATGAAAAATAAATCCTAAAGACTCTCAATGGGAGTCTTGACTCAAAAACAAAATCCCTTGCTCATGAAATCCATGAAGCAAGTCAATCTAATATTTTTATTTTTCTTGTTTACATCTCATTACATACAATCATAATTACATGTCATTATGAAGACCGAACCTAGTTACACTTTTCAACACTCTTTCTTAACTAGGAGGGTATTCATAATGGTACTTGGACTTTCTCAATCTGAAGAATCTCTCATAAGAAGAATTCAGATTTGTAACTCATTTGTATGGCATCATATCAACCAGCATTGTTATATATCAAGGTCTTGACTAAAAAATCTATCTCTCCACAAGATCAAAGCAAAATGTTGGCGAGACCAATGATCTATAGACACACTCATCATTGTCTCTCTTGGAACATACCCCACTGGGGTTCTCTCAGGATATGTTCCATGAGGACTATTCTTTTCCTGGACTCCCCAGTCCCACAAAGAATATCGGTCCTCCATGACTACTCTTATTGTTGGATACTCGATCTCATCCTCAAAGAGCATCGAATGCCAAATGATTACACAATTCTCTATTTTGTCTTCCCAGGTGAAGACCAGGTTGAAATGCCTATCTCTCCTTTTCAAACCAAGAGGACATATTCCAATAAAGAAATGTACTCATTCCTAACACAAAGGAATGTACCTAAGCTCCCTGCTTAGGAATTTCCAAGTTTCTTCCAAGTAAGAAACTTCTTTCCAGGCTCTCTCTTAACCAAGGACCTATCGCAACTCCTTGTGTGGAGATCCTGAAACACCCGGCTTCTTGAAGAGCTCCGTCCTTCGATGTCATGAATTTCTTCTTTGTTGAGGAGTATTCTTCTTTCAGGGACTTCTACATATGGCATAGATCATCATTACTTTTATCCATGAGTTATTCATGTTCTCAACTCATCAGAAAATGATTCATCGGATTTTCCATCTGGCTTTTCATTCTACTTTCATGCCATATTTTTCATAGGGACATTACATCCTTCTATATGGTCCACTTGGAAGTTGTCCATAGATTTCCCTTTGGCAATCCTACATAATCCCATCCAGGTATTAGTTCAAAATTAATCAATGAACACTTCAAATCAAAATTACCTTTGTGATGATATTTCACCGTGACATCTTCCTGTAAGTATCGGCATCCTACATGCAGATTGACACATCTCCCACAAATATGCATTGTCAAGGGTCTCTATCTTTTTTTGACTTCTATCAGAGCCTTCACATCTTTCCGGGAGATATTCTAGTCAAATCTTCTTGGACTTCGGATGTTGAATGCCTTCTACCTGTGTTGCATATTATCATGATCTCTTCCTATCTTTTCACACTTCATTCCCAGGAGGTTCCAATCATAATTCCTTGATTGTAGATAGCTTCTTGATGATTCATATGAGAACATATTATGTTGATTTCATCTAGTGTGACTTATGTTTTGCTACAATCCTTCAGAGGATGAGATCCTTTCTTCTTTTGATCATATTTCCCAAGATGGAAATAGTGATCCATATTATCTACAACCATATGATATGACTTTCATAATAATCTATGTAAGAATACATACCTCATCTTCCTTTTGGTCATCTAGACTTCCTGTAGCAACTTCATTCAAAAGGACTTTATCCTTTAGACTTGCTTTCCTGTTATGTCATCATACCATCTTCCCTTGAATCCCACAAATTGGAATTTCTGATGAAAAACTTTGCTTCCTTTCTAGATTGGTGAATCCTTTGATGAAAATTCCATCAGATAAACTTGAGGATCTTTCATATCCTCCTTGGAAGATCTTTACATATTTACCATGATGATCCTAGTCGATGATGACCAATGATTCCTTTTATAGTGAGGTTTAAGAGCTTCCTATTGTTTGTAATCAGTAGGATTTGTACCAGACATACTTTCTGCTTCCCATGTCATGAGCTCTTACTTCTAATGCATATATCACTATGCTTCTTTCTAATATGATGCATCCTATCTTATTTACACTGCATCCTATCTATAATTAACAAGTGAAAGTTACCTTCTAGTGAAGAAGATCATCTCAGTCATAGTAGAGACCTTTTTTGCTTCTTCCTTCTTAAGCTCCTTTGTCTCAAGTTCTTTCACTTCCTTAGTAGAATAGTCTTCTTCCTTTTCCCTCTTAAGTTTAGGACAATATTTTTTATAATTCCCAAGGTTTTGACAACCATAACATCTTTCCTTGTCCATGCTGTTCTTTTTCTTCTTTAGAGTACCAAACTTTCCAATTTTCCCTTTTCGTCTTGATACTAATTGTTCTCTTTTATCTAATATTTCATCACTTTCTTTCTTCATCTTGTCTTCCTTTGCCGTCCAAAGAGACCATAATTTGATGAATGGGATAGCTTCCTCTTCACTAGTAGAAATGATGTTACCTTGTTCATCAGTTAATGAGTTTAGAATAATAGATTATTTTGTTATCAGATCCCATCTCTCCTAGATCCTGCAATTGACCTTTTATTTGAGATGACTTTGAGAGACATGACAATATCCCTTCATCCTTTGATACCTTCAATTTATGTAGATAAGAACTAAGTGATATGATCTTTTCTATCGTGCTTTTAGAGAAAATTTCTCCCAACTTATCATATATTTCTTTAGATGTTTCCAACTTAGCTGCATAGGAAATAAGTGGGTCTTTGATAAACTCCTTAAGAATCTTTTGAGCCTTGAGATCCCTTTCCATGTATTCAAATAATGCTTGTTTTTCAGATGCCTTTGAGACCTTTCCATGGATATGATCAATGAATTCATTTACTTCGAGGACAATGTCTATCCTTCTTTTCCATACAAGGAAGTTTGATATCCCAACTAGCTTTTGGTTCTCCTTGAAACATGAAGTCATTTTTACTAAATTGGATTATAATAAAAAAAGGTACTTGCTTGTGAAGATCGAATCTTCAACTTGATGATGAACATGTTGCTTCTTACTTCGAATCTTTTAAGGAGATTCTTAGTTCAATGAGGGAAGACTACCTTCTATGAGATCTTTGCTTCAATAGAGAGAAGATTGTCTTTCGATCTAATCTTCCTTAGATTTGAAGAGCTTCCACTTCCTTAGTGATGTATGATTTCTAGAGTGCTTCTAGGGTTTCAGTATTTCTACCCTAGAAGCACTCTAGAAATTCTTCGCTACTCTAGAGTGCTTATAGAGTATTCTTTGCTGCCCCATAAGAATACACCTTTGCTTGCCCATAAGAATCCTTACTCCAAATATCCCATAATAATCCTTCTTCGCATACCTAGAAGAAACTTATTTTGTTGCCCTCTCTTCGTACCTTTATTCTGCCCCTTCTTTGCACTTTTGTCTCATCGAATTCAAGTTGAGCTTCTCTTAGATCGAATGGAGGCCGAATATATCTATTTATACACCTCTCCACATGATCTTTAGGCCGACTTGATTGCTGGAGTTAGGTTGACTTTATATAGCATGTTCTTCCATCATTTGTAGGCCAACTTGAAGAGGATAGACAAGTTCTTGGAGGATACTTTACATAGACAATATTGACCTTTTACAAAGTGCAACATGACTTCATTTACATGAAAATGACTCTAATATTTCATGACTAAATGAAAAATAAATCCTAAAGACTCTCAATGGGAGTCTTGACTCAAAAACAAATCCCTTGCTCATGAAACCCATGAAGCAAGTCAATATATATTTTTATTTTTCTTATTTAAATCTCTCCCTTTCTCATGAAACCCATGAAGCAAGTCAATATATATTTTTATTTTTCTTATTTAAATCTCATTAGATAAAATCATAATTACATGTCATTATGAAGATCGAACCTAGTTACACTTTTCAACAGCTTGGACGGTAAGCGATGGAGAAGTGCATCAGCTTCTGAAAATAATGTGAAGAGAGGATGAGGACCAAAAAGGTGAGAACAAGGACAAAGAGGTCGTTTTTGTTCCTCCTCATCCACATAGGACTAATGATTCTTAATCGTCTTACTCATTATCAATGTCTGTGAAAGTGGGAAGGAGATTTCCATTCTTAATGCCAGACCTGTCAATTCAGGTTGGCTTTAGTCATTATTGGAATTAAATTAGAATATTATCAAATTAGGGCTCACGAATGCTTCACTGAACACCCTTGTGGCAAACATGCTTGAGCCTGAACACTTCTGATGTCGATGATCCCACTTGCCTCTCACATGACTTTAGCTTGAACTCTTCTAATGCCAGTGGTCCCACTCATCTCTTGTGTGACCAGAACCTTTCTCCTTTGGAAATTGGCAACACCTTGTTTATTGGTGTGGGGTTTCCACAAGAATTTTTTATAGGTACAGACTGACTGTGTTTCTAAATAATGCCTGGAATATTTGAAATTACATATGCATATCTACAAAGACTTGTACATCAATTTGCCACCAAGCAGAGAAACATCAAGATTGGAATGAGGGATGTGGTGTCTCTCACGTTTCCTAACTTTCATGCTTTTTTCTCCTTTAGTTTAAATAATACTCCTACAAAATTGTTGCAGAACCATTCTGTTCATTGTTTTTTTCATTGTGGATTTTATCACGACTATTTCCTTAAATGTCTATTTTCCTTTTCTTATTTTTTCCCTTTTGATTCTATTAGATTTCTTACAGCTGTAGATTGTGCTCATTTTTGTGCAATCCAGATGTGTTCTGATGTGTTTAAGGGAAAATTTTGCGGCAGTAATTATTTTCAAGTTGATTTCATGAGATGATAAGTTAATTTTCAAATTTCAATTTGTTGAACAAGTTGTGTTTCTTTAGCACAATACGTCGTATTGTTCCTTGCGGTGATAAGGGTTAGAGTAGTTGCAACACCACTTAATATTCCTACACAGAAGAGGAATTCAAGTTCTAATTAGAGGATTCTAGGAACAAAATTTTGATCGTTCCCACAAAAGAATATTCATTAGCTGAAAGGGCCACCTTAAGCTGGGCCTCTCTGTGGCTGCAACAAAATTCTACCATGACACCGATAGAAATGCAGCCATCGAGTTCCACCCAAGGTTGAACTTTGTGGCTTCTGAGGGTAGCAAGGGGCTTAGTGACACTGTCTAAACCTGGAAGACGACAAAGCATTATTTATTCACATGTTACGCATGACCATTTGGCCCTAAGGGAGTTCCATTAACGCAACTAAATTTTGCGGCATCTACGTAGCACATCATTGGCGTCTATGATTTTTCCCCCTCCTACCTGATGGTCATTGTCTTACCGATTTTTCATGTCCATGGTCTCGTAGCACCATTGCTTTCATCCATCGTCGATGGTGGAGTCGTTGTCCTCTCTTCGGCAAGTCGATTCTCAGCCACATCATTTTGTAACAACATGAAAACCTACGACGTCACCTGGTACAAATTGATGCCCACCATCCACCAAATCTTACTAAATCTTACTAGAGAGATAAAACAAAAAGCATGAGAGCGAGTATTAAAAGCTACGATTCATTAGAATTTGTGGTGCATTCTTCGCTTCAACCATACTGGAACGTCTAGAGAAAGACTTGGGCTGTAAGGACCTGGGGTTCTTACCACGACCTCCAGCACAACGTGCAACTTGTTTGGTAAGCAAACGAGTTGGAAACATGACGAGCGAGCAACTTAACGGAGGTGTGCAAAGTTACATGGATAGAATGTGCATAAGGAAGGTTAAGCAATGGCTTGTTTATAGCATGGGGAGTGTTGAACATAACCCACGGGCCGACCTTGTATGAGCAGTGACTTGGGCGAAGATTGTTGGCCAACCAACAATAGAAGAGAAGTTGCGATGGTATGAGGGCGTTCAACACATGGTGGACGAGTCGGCTTGGGCAGCTCGACTCACCCCACCGTTCATATAAGTAAACGAAGGCATTGGAGCTTGAAAGCAAGTCATTCGAACTTCATCATTCGAGCATCAAGTAAAGAGGTGCGAAGAGGTGTTAGAAGGCCGAGAGAAGGCGCAGGTCTATGCGCCAGTTCTCGGGCAGCAGCACATGGTGATCGCACAAAAGACTTGGATGTTGGGTGAGGGCGTGGGTAGGAGCGCCCAATGTTCAGACAAGGAGCGTGGGTGGAGACTCGGGTGAGTCGCTCGCCCGGTGTATAAAGAAAAACAGTGGAATCTTTGGTGAACCGCCGTGCGAAGGAGTAAACGAGGGTGTCTCAGGTAGCTCAGGTGAGCGCCCACCCGTCGTGCAAGGCTAAACGTGGAGGTGGAAAAGGGGACTTGGGTGAGGTTTCCCACCCACCGTGTAGGAGTAAACGAAGGGTGACTTGGGTGAGGTCGCCCGCCCGTCGTGCAAGGTGAACGAAGTTCAGTTGAGGAGTGTGGTTGGCGGTTCGGTGTGAGGGCGCGCCCGCCCAACTCAAGCATGGAACTTGGTTGGCACACGAAGGTGTGGCCTTGATGTAAATTTGGCTGTATGAAATTTGGTGTTTTCCAAGTATACTTGTAAAGCTTTGTAATATTGAAGAAGATTGTATAATATATTATTTAGGCAAACTCATTGTTCAGGGAGTTGCCCCTCCCTTTATTCTGTGCAATTGTGTTCCCTAGTATAAATTTTGATGATAATGAATGTGTATGGGTGTTCATTGGTATAAAGGAAACATAATAATTACTTGGTTGCGAAAAAAAAACTAAGTAGAATAATGGTTAGGCGTAATCCATGAACATAAGTATTGGTGAAAAGAAAGTGTTCGGTGGTGCCGTACCTCGCCAAGAGTGGTTGAAAGACTACCACCGGCCTAGGGGCATGCCAGTTGGTATCAGAGCAGGGTTGCTCGTGACAAAGTGCAGATGGTATTGAATTTGATTCAGGGTTGAAGAAGCTTGATAGTGGATGACAGTGGAAGCAGGTACTTGTAGGTGAAGGAAGCTAGTTTCACATACAAGTGGAACAAGGGCGGCTCATGATTGCAGGGAACTTGGTGAAGTTGGTGAATGGTGAAACAAGTTTAGCAGAGGTGAAGCTTGGTGCTTGGGCCAAGTTGAATGACAAGGCATGGCAGGTTTGGA
The DNA here is from genome assembly GCA_000404065.3 of Pinus taeda. NCBI lineage: Eukaryota > Viridiplantae > Streptophyta > Pinopsida > Pinales > Pinaceae > Pinus > Pinus taeda. The sequence continues at coordinate 113,757 of APFE030636042.1, forward strand.
AGAATGTGAAGGGAAGCTCTTGCTTACCTTATACAGGTTGAAGTGGATGAAAGAAGAGAATCCCCAGATTCGAAAGGAACTTGAATTCTTGGAAATGAATGTTGAAGAGGAACTTCTTCAACTTGGTTGGACAATGGAGCAGGATGAAGTTGTAGATTGTACTAACAAGGAAGAATTCGTGATGATTGAGGATGTTGCAAATGTGACAACGATGGAGGATGAACTTGAGATTGATCAAGTTGGACCAGGATCGTGCAGTTTGCAGACATCGATGGATGAGGGTACTCACATGGAGGAGTCTCATGATGATGATGATGTAAGTATTGATACTTTTGTTTCATTTGAGCATTTGGTAGATGGACTGTATGCAGGGAAGAGCAAAATCAGTTTGCCGATGCAAGGGAACATCTTACCATGGATGTCTATGATGAGACCTTGTATGGAGAAGCAAGGATTGTTGATTGTTGCAGGACTTTTTGGGGTTGTTTGTGACCTTGTGATAGAAGGTACAAGGGCCCGTGACAAGGAAGGAACATGATGATCGTTGTAGAGGAATGGGTCATGCTTTAGCCACATGGAGGATTGGCTAAGTGCCCGGCATGACTCATGGACAAATTGAGGAGGGCACACACTTGAGGTATGATGATACTTGGGTAGACTTCTCATGGCCAAGACCAAGAGAGGAAGTCTTGGTGGAACCTTTATTGGGGGAGCTATGATGGAGAGACTCATGTGGTGATGATATGGTTGGGTGACCGAGTTCATTAGACCGAAGATTGCAGACTTGGATGGGGATGACCAATTGTTGTGATGGGTCTACTTGGTTGGACTACATGGGAAACTTAGTCATGGACATTAGGTTGGAGACATGGAGCATGGAAATCTTATGCAGGAGCACTTATAGAGGTGTCACTTATGGGCATCCAATAAGGAGTGCCAAGGCAGGGATGTGGTGCAGGTGGATTTGCTAATGACATGGAGACTTATTGTTTATGAGCTGATGGAGAGGTTGTGCACTCTTGTACAACAAGGCCATGGACTTGGATGGAGTTGTGAGCAGACTATGGAGCATTCCTACTACATGGAGAGTTGAGGCATCTTGCAAAGACCTTTGGGCCAAGACTTGTATGTTGCTAGAGTGTTGGTTGGAGATGACTCATGGAGTTCATGATGACATGAGATTGTTGTGACTTTTGGGGACTTCATATATGGTGGACTTGGAGAATCTGATGCATTGAGGAGCTGAGGTCATGGGTGTGGCTTGGAAGAGTAACTTGATGTAGAGGATCGATATGAGACACTTTGGAGTGAGGGAGTTACAACGAGGATGATGCCTTGGTGGCAAAACTTGGGCATGGGTTGAGCCGAGGCTTAGCCACTTTTGACACATGGGAGCTGATTGATCTATGATCATGGGTAGCACATGGATAGATGAGATAGGTGTATATTTGTTTCTATGGCAGACTTGAGGGATGGCACATACATATATGATGGAGGTAGCTTCATGGACCTAGATGTGGCACATCGAGAGTCGGGTTTGATGAGATGATCTCTTCACTTTGAGGAGATGGATGTTTTGTAGATGGATGATGTTGGGATAGATGCGGCTGATTGCATGCAGCACATTAGTACCAAACATCATGGACAACATGTTGCAGATGGGATGAGGACTACTTCATGGACCTGAACATGGCTCACACTTGTATGGAGATGGATTCTTGATCGAGTTGAGGATGTGACGGGATATTCTAAGAAACGACTGATGGTGGCACGAGGATGTGCATTCTCATGGTTTGAGCGTGACAGTTGGACTGATCACCCGACTAGTTCAAACATGGGGTCATGAAGTGTACAGAGATGTGTTAGCATTATGTTGAAGTATCATGACAGCAGTTCACACGAGGACGACACATGATGAGGACGACACGAGATGTTGCAGAAAGCATGTAGCTTGGATGGAAGGGCCAACCTTCCACAATGGAGAGCAACATGTGGAGATTGTGACAGGGTGGTTGATGATCATGGATTGGGATGATTTCTGATGTATGACATACCGATGGGGTGTATACCTTGGTATGGTGATATTGGTGACAGCTGGTTGCCAAGATGAGATATTGTCGAGGACAACAATGATTTCAAGTGGGGGAGGATGTAAGGACCTGCGATTCTTACCACAACCTCCAGCACAACGTGCGACTTGTTTAGTAAGCAAACGAGTTGGAAACATGACGAGCGAGCAGCTTAATGGAGGTGTGCGAATTTACATGGATAGAATGCGCATAAGGAAGGTTAAGCGATAGCTTGTTTATAGTGTGGGGAGTGTTGAACATAACCCACGAGTCGACCTTGTATGAGTAGCGAATTGGACGAAGATTTTTGGCCGACCAACAATAGAAGAGAAGTTGCGATGGTATGAGGGCGTTCAACACATGGTGGACGAGTCGGCTTGGGCAGCTCAACTTGCCCCACCGTTCATATAAGTAAACGAAGGCGTTGGAGCTTGAAAGCAAGTCATTCCAACTTCATCATTCGAGCATCAAGTAAAGAGGTGCAAAGAGGTGTTAGAAGGCTGAGAGGAGGCACAGCTTTATGTGCCCATTCTCGGGCAGCAGCACACGATGATCGCACAAAAGACTTGGATGTTGGGTGAGGGCGCGGGTAGGAGCGCTTGTCTTTCAGACGAGGAGTGCAGGTGGAGACTTGGGTGAGTTGCTCGCCATGCATGTAAAGCAAAACAGTGGAAGCTTTGGTGAACCCGCCGTGCGAAGGAGTAAACGAGGGTGTCTCGGGTAGCTCGAGTGAGTGCCCGCCCGTCGTGCAAGGCTAAACGCGGAGGTGGAAAAGGGGACTCGGGTGAGGTCCCCGCCCACCGTGTAGAAGTAAACGAAGGGTGACTTGGGTGAGGTCGCGTGCCCGTCATGCTAGGTGAACGAAGTTCAGTTGAGGAGTGCGGTTGGTAGTCCAGTCTGAGGGCGCGCCCACCTAACTCGGGCAAGGAACTTGGTTGGCACACGAAGGTGTGGCCTTGATGTAAAATTGGCCTTGATGTGCAATTGTGTTCCCTTGTGTAATTGCTGATGATAATGAATGTGTATGGGTGTTCATTGGTATAAAGGAAACATAATAATTACTTGGTTACAAAAAACAAACTAAGTAGACTAATGGTTAGGTGTAGTCCATGAACATAAGTATTGGTGAAAAGAAAGTGTTCAGTGGTGTCGTACCTCACCAAGAGCGATTGAAAGACTACCGCAGGCCTGGGGGCGTGACATGGGCGCTCCTATTCTTGAATCTTACATGATGACAAAGGCTTCTTATTTGATCACATCCAATCTGTTGCCACATCGTGGTGTTCACAAACCGAGGTCCATGGGCAAGGCGGTAGGGCAGGAATTAGTTATTCTAGATCACAACAACGTGGTTAAAAAACCAATATGTAGCAACAAAGTCTTCTTACGGGATTTGATCGTCACCAGAGGATACCAAAATAATCCTAAAGCCAATAAAATTGCCTTTAAATTTCGGTGGTTTCACACAAGAGACTTGGGTTACCTAGATAATGATGAATACCTTTTCCTCATTGGATGGATTAAGGAGGTCACCAATAAACACAAATAATGAAATCACTAGGATAAACTTGTAACATAATGGAATAAATGGTTTTGATGATTTTGTAAGCTAAAATTTTGAAGCTATTTTACAGGAGATAAAATATCACCAATGGAAATGGACATTGTTTTGTTTTCACAACCAACAATGGATGAGTGTAACATATCCCCTTACCCTATTGAGGTATGAGAGTTGTTACTGGCAAATTCAATTCCCATTGTCCGGTCATGGGAATGAGATTAGGACGCTCACACCCTCAAAAATTTTTTTTCCTTTTCATTTGTTTCAATATATTTCCTCACATAGAGAATGACAGTTACCAATCTCACACTTCCACATGACAATTCACCATGGGCTCATCCAATCAACAGGTGAGCGGATGGTCAGGAAATACACATATCCCTACATCATAGCAACCCCTCATGCACTGAATTTTGACCTCCTAACCTAGCCAAGGTTGGCCCAACCTAGAGCTCATAACTTGGTTTTCTTCATACCACCTGAACCCCGACCTTCAACCTATTTGGGTTGGCACATCAACTATACATCTATCAATAAGCATGCAACTTGACCTCCCGAATTCCGACTAAGTCGGGGTCAGCCTTATTATTTGCATGTTGCCTTAAAGAATTGGTTCCGACATCCGATCTATGGGTTATTCGCTTGGTATCATGGACCCCACAAATAGTCCATGTCAGATTAAGACCTTGCCACTCCGTCAAAGTCATATTAAGATGTTCCATGGTGTTACCCCTTCTAAGATTGGGTGATAGCTACATTGAGGGATTCCTAACCCGCGAGCCTTCTTTTCCTTCGGGTAGGAAATTCCTTGCATAGCGGCATAGGCGCTTTTGCATCTAACATCCACCAGAATCTTGGTGCAAGCTTCCAAGAGGCTTCCACCTCTCCTACTACATGCCAACTATTCTAGAGTCCATAAGGATTATTTAAGTAGCTCTGCGGTGCCGCTCTTGGGTTGCCAAAGAATTTGACTATTGGTGGGGACCCGTAGTCCTTGTTGCCAAAACCTTAGTGGCAGGAATGGAGGATTTTGCACAAGTAAGGCTAAATACCATGGAAATATGACAGTCGGGCATGAATAGCCCTATGAACATTCCCTTGATCCTTCACATATTTCTTTCCTATCAGTACAAAATCTTGTAAATGGATACTTCCATGTTTACAATAACCAACTCTGGCCACCAAAGGGTCTTTCTAATAAATTGTACATTAATACAAAGGGTCTCAGAGCCCACTTATTTTAACTGTTCTTGGTTTGGGCTTGAAATATATCACTGAGTTCATTAATTTTAGCTACTGTATTATTTTTTACACAAATGAGCATTTTATTTAGAGTGAGAGTTCACCTCTACTCTATAGCTTAGGCAACACTGTTATGGGGCACTTTTCCACTCTGTAACTTCAGATACTCTGTGATTACCATTTTTATGTCATTAACTTATTTAATTTTACATGTAAGCACAATACACATGCACACATACATATTCATAGCCATAGTTAACATACAAATAAGGGAAATATCCCTTCACAATTGCATCATAGGTATATACACAACAACACAATTGCAGTCCATGTTTATGCACATCTATTACAAATGACAATACAACATCATCATTAATTGCAACAGTATTCACAAATACTTATCTTTTAGCCTTCAGGTAAACTGAATGTGGGATTGCGACTCTTCACCCAACCATAGAGAGTTGCAACCACTGCTACTTGCAGTTGTCACCCCCGAGCTAGATTCCAAATTCTAGGGGGAATTCTTGTTACTGAGACCACACTTAAGCTACCAGATATACCAGGGACTCTAGAGGACCTCTTGCCTCAATCCCTACCATTGTTTATCTCTTTCTTGCCTGCATGGGGAATGCAGAGGTGCCCAACCTCATCCCCTCATGCACATATTGTGTTTCATCCCCTCCTAGGGAGTGCAGAAACCATTGTATCAGTTAGGGTAGTAACCAGGAGTTATGATTCAACGTTGTCTTTGTCTTGGCTTCAGGATGGTCTCTTTGCAAGCTATTAGAGGGCTCCAGAGTAGCTAACTCAACCCACAACCTCCAAGGAATTCCAAGTTATTACAAGGCTCCAGAGATTTCATTCCACACAGCCTCTAGGGACTCAAGCTATTATAGGACTCCAAAGACCTCTTGTCTCAATCCACAGCCTCTAGGGACCCAAGCTATTACAGTGTTCTAGGAATCCTATCTCAACCCACAACCTCTAGGGAATCCAAGTTGTTACAACGCTATAGAGACTAGCACTCAACCCACATACTCCAGGGACAGAGAATCAATCCCATTCTCTTCTCTTCTCTTCTCTTCTCTTCATCTTTGCTTGCTGAAAGCTTCTGCTGGAGGTTAGCCTTTCATCCTCGCCTCCGTCTTCTTCTCGATCAATGAATAACTTCTTCTTTCCCCATGGAAGAAATTTATTTTTTTCCTCGCGGAAGGAGGGTCTATGCTACCCTCACCTATCCCCTATTTGAATGCCTATTTTCTTTGAGAGTTCCCTTCTACTCTCTCCCTTCTACGAATAATGATCTCCCTCAGGAGTTCAGATCTTTCCCTCTCTGTCTGTTCTCCCAAAATGTTCTCCTTTTCCCCATAATGCTCTCCTTTCCCTAGTTCTCTTTTTTGAATGCCTCCTCCCTTTTCTTGATCAATGTTCCTACCTCTTCCTTTACAGTTGTGTCCTTTCTATTGCATCCCTTCATAAATTTTGTCCTCTTTTGCTTGTTGTATTTTCTCAAGCAAGCACAAGCCTGAGTACTTTTCCTTAGCCCATTTAATTTCAGGATCCAGTCCCTTTACTTCATGCACCAACCAACCTTTAATGGATATCCCAAGGTTCATGTTTTATTCTTTGCACAAGAAACCATAACATCCCAAACAACAATTCTCCATCCCAGTTTTGGGATCCGTGTCCCATGAATCAATCCCCTTTTTTCTGTTATTTCAAACATTGCAAAATATTTACATCCTTTTTACAGCATGGCTCATACAATAACCTTGGGTGGGGCTATTACAGTTCCCCCCCCCCCCCCCCCCTTGATGGAACACCACCCTTAGTGTTCATTTATGCCTATACAATGCCAGAATTAAAATGGTACACACATTGTTCCATGGAGATTTATACATATATCTTTATACAATATTTACAAGTATACATACTTGTTTTTAATCATCAAACAAGAAAGGGTAATTAGCTTTCATGGAATCAACCATTTCCCACATGGCCTCGTCTGGCCCAAAGTGCTTCCATTTCACCTTGACTTTCTCTATGACTCGATTCCGAAGCATAAGACTCCTCTGTCCAGAATGCACATTGGTTCTAGTTGGAACTCTCCCACTAGTTCCACCTGTAGCATTGACTAATCAATCACATTATTAGGATCTTGTACATATCTTTTAAATAAAGAAACATTTAAAACATCATGAACTCTAATTGATGGAGGTAAAGCGAGTCTATATGTTATTGTTCCAATACTCTCAAGAATTTCAAAAGGTCCACAATGCCGTGGTGCCAACTTTTCACATGTCCCCATTTTTAGGTAACTTTTCTTGGGTTTAATTCTCAAGTAGACATTTTCCCCCACTTGGAACTCTCTGTGCACCCTATGCTTATTTACATAGCTTTTCTGTTTGTCCTATGCCACTTTGGGATTTTGCTTTACGGTCCGAACTTGTTTTTCCATATCCCTAAACATGTTAGGTTATACATGCTTACTCTAGCTAATAGGAGTATTACATTTCATGCCATACAATGCCTCAAAGGGGCTCATCCTTATGGACTCTTGGTGTCCATTATTGTATGGAAACTCCATAAGTGGAATATATTCTTCCCATTTCTTGGGATGATGTATCACATACATCCTTAACATGTCCTCAAGGATATGATTATTCCTCTCTATTTTCCCATCCGTTTATGGATGATAGGCGGTACTAAATGCTAATTTCATTCTGAATCCTGCAAACAATTCCTTCCAAAACTTAGAAGTAAACTTCACATCTCTATTTGGAACAATCTTATGGGGATGCCACACAATCTCACAATCTCCTTTATGAATATTTATGCTATATCACTAGTAGAATTGGTGGATTTCACTGTTACAAAATGAGCTACCTTGCTGAGTTTGTCCACCACCACCATGATTGCATCATGCTACTTAGCTATTTTTGGCAATCCTATGATGAAATTCATAGAGTCTACCCCCCACTTTCATTCTGGAATAGGGATAGGCTGCAACAATCCTTCCGGGTGTTTGCATTCAACCTTTACCAACTGGAATTCCATACATCTTGCTATGAAATCTGCCACTTCATTCTTTAGATTCGACTAGTAATAGTACCTTTCGATGATTGTGACAGTATTTTGATACCCCGGGTGGCCTGAGTAAGGCTTAAAATGAAATTATTTCATTATTAGCCTCCTTATTTAATCATTGTTAGGAACATAAAATCTTCCCTTAAACCTGATTAAGCCATCCTCATTGATATGAGATCCTTCATCCTCTCCTCCTTGTTGTAACTTTTCTTTGAGTTATTGGTAATTTCTGTCCAACTGTCTAGTGCTTTTGATTCTTTCTTCCAAATCTGTTGCATACAAACTTTGTTAGGTCCATATACTACTAGTGTAACCCCTTATTAGGTCCACCGACAACGTTGTGTGGAGCTCGTGCGGCCTTTCCGTGAATGATCCACGGTTCTTTCAAAATTTGAATTGCTACAAAAGTATGTATGATTTAAACCTCTTACCTACTCTCCTCGTGTCACATTTGCTACAGTGATGCGAACAGTCCTAAATTCATCACCCACCACCACAATACACCGCCTTCGTTGTGCTGTAATCCTGCTTGTGACTTCCGACTAAGATGATAAATCAGTGCCCTGTTCTTGAATTTCTCTTGGAGCAGTCTTAAAGCGAGTCATCGTTTCCTTTAGTTAGGCTCCCCGTTAATGCTCGAGCGATCTCTTCTCTTCTCTTCATTTGCGAGATTCCATTATAAATCAATATATAAGTAGCCCCACGCCACAAAACAAGATACACTTGCAACATAATCCAGCTTGTTGTCAAGCGTGCCTATCCTTGGAGTTCCGCATTAACGTTGACGTGATCACACCTACAAGGATCACTTCCACTGGTTCCCCCGAGACGCACAAAAAGGGGGGAGGGTGCAACACTGGGACTTCCCAAGAGGTGATCCATCCCAATACTACTCTAGCCCAAGCATGATTAATTGCGGAGTTCTGATGGGATCGGGTGCATTAAAATTGTCAGGCTAGCCAGTAACTCCTCAAGGCAAAAATGATTTGTGTTTATTCCTTCAAGTAGGTCTTCATTAAATACATGAGGGAGAGATTGTTCAGTTCATCTTCCGATGACTGTTCATATTATTTATTTATCTATTTACATTATATTCACCCAATCAAGAGGATTAGGTGTCAATGTTCCCCCCCTAATCCGAAGGGATGTTAGTGAGTCCAAGCATCATTCTGAATTGTTCAAGCTTTTTTCTTCCAAGCGCTTTGGTGAAGATGTCTGCAATTTGCTCGTTTGTGGAACAATGACGAAGATGGATTGTTTTGGCCTCAACATGATGTCGAATCAGATGATATTTAGTATTGATGTGCTTTGTTTGATTATGGAACTTTGGGTTCTTGGCTCTTTATTGCAAAGCTATTGTCAATCATGAGTGGAGTTGATTGTACTTGTTTTACCTGCAAATCTTCAAGAATTTTCGTGAGACACAATTTCTTTTGTTGCTTCAGCTGCTGCCACGTATTTTGCTTCGGTTGTGGAATCTGCTGGAACTAATTGTTTGTGTGATCTCTAGGAGACAACTCCTGATCCAAGACTCATGGCATATCCTGAAGTAGATACCCCAATTTCTTTGTCTCCATCGAAATATGAATCAGAGTATCCAATCAAGCTGAAGTTTTCCACTTGTGTATACATGATTCCTAAGTCTTGAGTTCCCTTCAAGTACCTTAGAACTCTTTTTGCAACAGACCAATGTCCCTCACAAGGCTTTTACATCAACCTGGAGAGGATTCCAACAACAAATGAAATGTCTGGTCTGGTAGTAGTTAGGTAGTTGAGACTTCCTACAAGCTATCTATACTTTGTTGCATCCTCAAATTCTTTTCCTTCAATAGATGTGAGCTTTAAGTTTTGTTCCATTGGAGTGGTAAGAGGATTGCATTCTATCATGCCAAACTTGTTTAATAAATCTCCAATGTATTTCTTTTGAGAAATAAATATGGACTTCAGATGTTGGGTTACTTCAATGCCAAGATAGTAATGAACATAGCCCAAATTAGTCATTTCAAAAAATTTCCCCAATTCCTTCTTTATGGATGCAATGTAGCTTTCATTATTTCCTTTCATCAAAATATCATCTACATATACCACAAGATATATAGTTGTTTTTCCAACTTTCTTGACAAATAAAGTTGCATCATCAAGATCATAATGTTTGAAATTGAGTTTCAGAAGATGCTCAGTTAGTTTTTCATACCAGGCTCGCGGTGCTTGTTTGAGGCCATACAAGGACTTCAAAAGTTTGCATACTTTATGTTCATGTCCTTTCACAACAAATCCTTCAAGTTGGGACATAAAAAAATTCTCTTTTAGATTTCCATTCAAGAAAGCAGTTTTTACATCCAATTGGTGGACTTTCCAACCGTTATGAGCTGCTAGGGCAAAGAGTGTTCGGATGGTAGCCCATTTTGTTGTGGGGGGAAAGTATCCTCATAATCGACCCCTTCCTTCTGTGCAAAACCTTTTTCCACAAGCCTAGCTTTGTGCTTGTCAAGTGAGCCATCAGCTTTATTCTTGTAGACCCACTTGCAGCCAATTGGTTTGGTTCCTAATGGAGGATCAACCAACTTCCAAGTGTCATTATTTATGAGGGCATCATACTCCTTTTGCATTGATTCTTTCCATTCATCATGAGAAGCAGCTTCTTTGAAGGAATTTGGTTCAAAATCTGTAGACAAGTTCAATTCACAATCATAAGAAACATCCATAT
>APFE030636042.1:152149-198585 GCA_000404065.3 Pinus taeda
TTCAAGAAAATTACATCTCTAGATATAACAAACTTTTTATTTTCTTCATCATAGAGGTGGTATGCTTTGGAGGTGTTTGAATACCCCAGGAAGATACACTTACGACTTCTAGCACCAAGTTTGTTTCTATGTACCTTTGGTATCAAAGCATAATAGGTGGAACCAAAGAGCCTGAGATGTTTTACCGAAGGAACATGTCCATACCACAATTCATAAGGAGTCTTGTTTCCTATAGCATTAGATGGACATCTATTCTTTATATATGCAGCACATAGAACAACATCAGCCCAAAACATTATCTTTACATTTTTGAAGAAAAGCGTGGATCGTACCATATTGAAGATTGTTCTATTCATTCTTTCAGCTACACCATTCTGTTGGGGATTATAAGGCACAATTGTTTGATGTTTGATCCCATGTTGGCAAAGATAGTTTTCAAATTCATTTGATGTATATTATTTTCCATTATCAGTTCGAATAGACCCAATATGAGATTGTGCATCATTTTCAATCCATTTATGAAAATTCTTGAATGTTTGAAAAGCATCAGATTTGTTCTTCAATAAATAAACCTAGCACATTCTGGTGTAGTCATCAATAAATGTCATCATATATTTATTTCCATTTGTAGAAGGAACATGCATTGGACCGCATAAATCTGAATGAATGAATTCAAGTTTTCTATGTGCTCTTGAATGAGAATCATGAAAAGATTGTTTGCTATGCTTTCCTAGAATGCAAGCATCACATTGCTTAAGTTTCCTAGGAATTGTAGGCAAACCAGCAACACCATTTTTCTTCAACAAGCGGAGCTTGTCATAGTTCAAATGTACAAATCTAGCATGCCATAATAAACTTGTATCCATTGTATCCATATTAACCTTTTAGACTTGGACAATAATTGACAAATTAAGGTTTAAGCATTTTGAATCGCCAACAATAATCAATTTGTTTATCCCTTTGGAGGTGTCTATCTTTAGACCTTGCCAAAGAGATAGAGCTTCAAATTGGTTATTCGAGGTTTTCCCAAGTCCCCATGCTTACTTTGTTTCATGTTTTTCTTCGAGGTTAAATATCACCCCTCCCGCTCCTGCCTCCTTAGGGTTACCTTTCAAAACAACATTGAAAAAGCGCTAAACTTTCCCTATATTCCTTTGCCATTCTTCAAAATTTTCCCTAGATAGTTTCACACAGAATGGAGGGACTTTATTATTCCTTTTTTATTGGAGGTAGACTTTGAGTTTTTAGAAATTATGAGGTAATATTTTTCTTCTGCAGATAGATCCTTTATTTCCTCTTCATCATATCCTCGAGAGGATAACACCTCAAATAGGAGTTGCATTCCTTTCATGGCAACAGATTATGGGGAGCGCCATTTATCTTGGAAGATCACTTGATTTCAACAAAGCCAAATCGACCAATAAAGGAATTTTGGAAATTCCATCCAACATCGCATAAAGGGGGAGCTAGATTTCTTAGGAAAGGGATATTGAGATCACCATAGATTAAGCATCACATTCCACTCATCAAGAATAAAAGATAGATTAAAAAATGCATGAGAGAAAATTTCCAAGTATCCATTGAGAAGGGGCAAAATAAAAAGAGATGCTTGATGGATTCCTCCACCTTGCCACAAAGCACACAACGAGAAGGCCCATGGATGTTTCTTTTCCTAAGGTTCTCAACTGTCAAAATTTTCTCATGGACTAGCTCCCAATAGAAGATGTTGACCTTTGGGAGACCATCCTTGTTCCAAATATTTTACCATATTCATGTTGGAGATGGAGAGGGAAGTTTCTTAATGAGCATAGCATATCCCTCTTTAACTGTATACTTTTTAAATTTCCCTCCAAGCCAAATATTTTTATCCAATTTGCAGGTAGAAATAGGTGCAAACTCTTTCAGATGGCATATTATTGAATGTCAATGATACAACAAATGCTTGGGAAGATTCAATGTTCTCCACCCGTTCCAATTTCCTTGTTCATCCCAACTGGAAATGTCAGCTAGATGAGTAAAACCATGTTCCATCATCCAATTTTTAAGATCCATAAACCCTTGGGCATCAGCTAATAGATCAGAGAGGGGAGAGCGATATTTCCACATATGAATACGCTTCCCATTAGCTAGTTGCCAACCTACATGATTCAACAAAAAAGGGGCTTTGTTTTGCAAAGCTTCCAAATTTTGGTACCTTTCCCTTCTCAAACTTCTCCTTCATGTCTAAGGAGATGAATTTTTGTGGAAGTATTTCCTTGTAAAGGTCTTTTTCCACCATTCATTTGAATTCGAGAGTAACCTCCAAACCAGTTTGGCACCAACAGCTAGATTCATGAATTCGAGGTCTTTGATTTCTGATCCCCCCATATTCCTTGGCTGCCTTACCATTTTCCAGTTGACAAGATGGAATTTGTTTTCATTATTTTTGCCTCCCTGCCAGAGGAATTTCTGAATTATGCTACTTAATCTATGAATTATGTTCTTTGGAGCTAACAAACATGACCCCAGATACACTGGAAGGGAGGAGAGAACCGATTTGATCAGAATGACCCTCCCTACTAGATTTAGCCACCTTTCTCCCCAATATTGAATCCTTTTTTTGATTTTCTGCACGACAGAATCCTAGTCTTCCCTAGACTCCTACTTAAAGGATATTGAAATCCCAAGATAGGAAAAGGAGTTTTTGTCTATATAAATCGTGAACCCCGGCAATATGGAAATTTCAGTCAAAATAAACATAAATCAATTCCAACCAATCAATTGACATTTCTTTTTATTGATCAAACCTCCAAACAAAAGAAGGTATAAATCCACGATACTCTTGAATATTGAGGCAATAACTAAGGAGGCACCACCGAGAAGGAGAGTGTCATCTGTGAACTGGGAGTTGTTGACTTCCTGAACATTTCTAGCAATGCTTAGGCCTGGAAGAGAACCATCCAACCTTGCTACCTCAATATTTTTGCTCAAGGTTTTAGCCATTATTATGTAGAGCAAAGTTGACAACATACACCCTTGTCAAAGTCCTCTAGAAGTAGCAAAGAAGGAGGTTGGTCCATTGAAACCTAATTTTTCCAAAACAAGGAAAAGGAAGTACCAATTAAAAGTGTTGGCCATGTCCAAATTAATAAATATGAATCCAACTTCTCTCACATCCTTTCTCGAATGAATAGTTTCCTGGACCAAAATTATGTTATCAAAGATATGTCTGTGATGCATAAATCCCCCTTGGTTCTCAGAGATAAAGAAAGAGAGTAAAGGCTTGACTCTATTGGTAATGATTTTGGTTAGGATTTTGTAAGAAGATTTTTAGAGAGAAATGGGATGAAATTTGGAGAAGTTGGTTGGGATGGCTTCCTTGGGGATTAGAGCAAGAAATGAATAATTAGTGTTTCTACCAATTTTATTTTTGATTATGGTGTGGTTTAGCATTCTCAAGGGATCCTTTTTAATAGTATTCCAATATAATCGATAAAAACAAATAGAGAACTAGTCAGGCTTAGGATATTTTTCAGGTTCCAAGGACCAAACCACTCTTCAAACTTCCTCATCCTTAATTTCATCTAGTAGGAGAAGATTGGCTACAAGAGAGATCACCTCAGGTAAAGGATGGGGGAAGTCCTTAGCTCAACTGAGGGGAATATGATCTTTACTGAGGAGATATTTGAAGAAGATTGGGGCCTCCTCCTTGATGCCCTTGAAGGAGAAAACATTTGGCTTCCCAACATGCTCTATTTATTTAATTCTATTTCGTGCCTCCCTTGTCTTGGCTTTCTTATAAAAGAAGGCAACATTGTTGTCCCTAATTTTTAACCACAGGCTACAAGATTTTAACCTCCAAATATTTTCTTCTTGACGCCTTATGGCGAATATCTAGCTAGAGAGTTCCTCTTCATGATGAATGTGCTTTTCCTCAATTGGGGATTCTTCCATCAATTTGTAGTGTTCCTTGAGTTCTTGAACTTTGTCTCTCATTTATTTTCCGGGAGGTTGATAGTTCTCCTTCAACCATCTCCTGAGTTCTAGTTTCACATTCTTTAGCTTGGATTCCCATACAAAGTTTGGGGAGCCCTAAACAATGGTCTTCCATGCCCTTATCACCAGATCCCCCACCTCTTCCGATAGCCCCCAATCTGCGTTGAACTTGAAAGGCAGAGGCCCAAGTTTTTCCACCTTCTCCATTTTGATCATAATAGTTCGATGATCATAATCTCCTTGGGATTCAATAGATGAAGAACTATCACTACCTATAAAAAACCAGCAATTGTGAATCAGAAAAGAATCGAAGCGATCTGCAATGTATTGAGAACTGGTTCATCTATTTGACCAAGTGTATTTCCGTACCTTTGGAATAACATCTAGAAAATCCCAACTGTCTATTAAGTCTTCCATTCAATCTTTGAACGGATCCCTCACTATAGTTCCTCGTCTTTTTTCTACATTATTTAAAATGGTTTTAAGACACCTCTAATCACACAATTAAGATGCATATTCCTTTCCTTTAGAATATCCAAAGAGTCCCATAATTCCACCTTTTCACTATATAGCACTGGAACATAAATATTTATAAAGGGTATTCGTCCTCCAGTTTCTCTTACCTCTAAGAGTGCCATCACCCAAGATTTCATTTTTAGTTTTTCCACATTGCAAAATGCATATTTGACTAAAAATTACCTAGACCTCAAAAAGCTTCTCTATATGATTAAACAATCTCGAAGCACTCTTTCCAAAATACTTCGCCAACTTTCTGTCTCGTCCAGTTTTGTTTCTTGGAGAAAAACAACCATCAACGATTCTTGTCTTATTATATCTCGCACAACTAGGTTTATTGAGGGGTTACCTAGTCCCCTTATATTCCTGGAAATTAATTTCATTTAGAATATGTGACTTGGCCAAGCACACCAACCTTTCCTACCTTATTTTTTACTAGCTTCCCTTTCAGTATTTTTGTAATAATGGGTTGACTTCCTAGTTTTTTATTCAACTCAACTTCTTTTCCCCTTAGAGTTTTTTGTTTCGGTTTGCCTTTTCTTTTGGAGCTCTCAATTTCGTGACTGTTGCAATCGTCTACCCAAGTTAAGTTATGAGTCATATGCCAAGTAATGACTCTACCTATTTCTTCGCTAACATTTCTTGGAAGGTCGCCTGGGGGTCCTGAGGCCATGGCCACTCTTGAAGGGGAGGCAATGAACTTGATTCCTTTGGTGGGACTACATTCTATTACTATTTCACCATCCTTAGTTCCATCGATTTCTATTTCTTTTTCATTGCTTGTGTCTTCTTCTTGCAAGATGGGAGTTTCTTCCACCTCATGTGGGGGGATGAGAACATTAAAAGGGTTAGAGGAAGGAGCTGCGATATTACTTGTAGTTCCTTGAGTTTTTTGAGAGGCTCCTTTTCCTTTCAGACCTTTCTTTTGCTTTTGCCACTGTTCCAACAGGGGAACTAAGATATCCACAGGTTTTTGTCCAACTTTAGAACAATCCCTTGCAAAGTGACCATAGTCATGAAAGTGTTGGCATTTAAAAGGAATTTGTTCAGAATCCAAAATTTGTCTGTGCTTCCATTCTCCCAAGTTTAGGTTAATCTCTATTGGTATGCCTTTTTCCAAACCAAATTTCTCCAAAACCTCATTTCTTTAAAAGGTTCATTATTTAAGAAAATATTTAACCGATTATCTAATTTAATGCAATATACCATTTTACTAAAATATTTTTTTTTATAAAAGTAAAGACTTTTTTCTTATGAAAAAAATGAACTTTTGATTCATGATGATGATGACGATGATAATAATGATGATGAGATGATGATAATGATGATGATGATGATGATGATGATGATGGTTAACATCCATTGAGACCAAACTCTGGTCTATCAGACCTAAATAAATGAATTATTTAGTTTGATTTAAGATTTTATTCCTATGCTCAAAAAGCTTGGAGAGAAGCCTCCCGAGCTCACTGTAATTTTGAAAATGTAAAAGGCCAGGAAAGTCAGTATTGAAACAAAGATTTTGAAACTGAGATCTAATGTGGTTGTACGCGGGGCACTCTAAGAGGAAGTGATTTTCATCCTCGATGTTCGTATTCTCACAGAGATGGCAGAACCTTTCCATCCATGGTGTTTTAGGAACTGCCCAACGTCGCATTTCACTATGGAGCTCATGAGAGTTCGTTCTAATCTTGGCTATATTAATTTTCTTCTTTGAGCTAGATAAAACAGAGAGATACGTTTGATCTTCTAGGGTGGGGTTGATGACCTCCTTATAATATCTTAATTTTCTTTTAACTGCTAAATCTTTCTCACACCACATTTTTTCTTTGAACTTAGAAGTAATAATATTTTTAATGTTGTTAATGTTTTGCAATGCAACATTCTCGTCAATCTCCCAATGGTTTAACCAAACCCTGGTGTCTTTATACCAACCTCGTTTGAGCCTTAGGTGGTTTTGGCTAGAATTTAAAGCTAGCTTAGGAATTCTATGGTCTACTATGTTATTGAGTTTGTGCTTTTACAACAAAAGCCTAGTCATAGCTAGGCTCTCGATAGGGGAAAGACCCACTTCTATAAGGAGAACAGGATAGAGTGTGTTGCTTTTACTTTTGAGATTATACGTTATAAAACGCTTCTGGATTTGTTCAATCTTTCTCCAGGATTCTCTAGAGATGCTACAACCCCAATCCTCACATCCATATAAGATAACCGAAGTGACTAAAGTTTCAAAGAAGAACTTCTTTCTATCCCACATTATGAGGTTTGTCATTTTACAATTATTTTCAAGACCAAAATAAGCTTTCCATCCCCCAATAATCATTTTCTCAATGCTATAGTTCTAGTTGAGCTTGTGATGAATATCAATTCCTAGGTACTTGTAGGAAGACACTTCCTCCAAGTTACTATTGTCATACATAAACTTAGCGTAAGTGTCCTTCTTGGATTTGATATTCATAACTTTTGTTTTGTCAGTGTTAGCAATCATACCCATGGTGGAGCAGAAATCCTTAAGAAGTATAAACTTCTTATCAAGATCAGATGGGCACCTTGCGAGAAGAACAATATCGTCACCGTAGAGAAGAAGGATGATGACTATCCCAGCTAAGATCATACCAGCACGTCCTGCTTCCTCTAAACAACCTTCTAGCTTGTTGATGTAAATGCCAAATAGGGTAGGGGAGAGGGGCCAACCTTGTTTAACTCCGATATTACACTTAATATCTTTTGACCACCCCTCATTGCTCTATAACTTAGCAATTACATTCTCGTATAACCTTATAGCGGCAGCTCTCAACTCAAGAGGAACCTTTAGCTCTTCTAATCTATTCCAAAGGTTGTTTCTAGGAACTGTATCGAAAGCCTTTCTAAAGTCCACAAAGCACAAAATAAATTGGATTTGCGTTATTTTTATTTATTATGGTGTCTTCGTCGAAATTCCTAAACCTTCATTTGTCAGTTATTGTTGAAGCCTAAAAGGTTAATATGGCTATAACTTATTTGTACCAACTTTTAGAGTTTTAAGGGGGGATGCCTTGTAAATGAGTAAGGAAACTTTGCTAATAAGTTAGCCTCTCTAACATGTACCCAACACTAATCATGGTTTTAATTTTTTTTTAATGAAAGGTCAAGTATTATAATTGTATTGGAGCATTACATGTTTAGATTGGACAACTCTCTGGTTCAAGTGTGTGCTTCTGAACACCTGCATCTTGCAAATGATGTTTCAAGCTATTGCATTCCTCTTGAATACAATCTTCACACTCTGCAATGAAACTCCTTCTTGGAGCTGTTTTAATGGCCTTCATGGCAACTTTGGAACTTCCTCCATAAGCTTGTCCATAGCCAAGACCCAAATACTTAGGCCTTTCCTCAATTATTATTGGCTCAACAATACCTTGTGCATGTCTACCCAAGCCTTTTCCTTCATAGCCCATCTTGGACATTAGCTTGGAACCTATGCCTTTGGTATGTTTTTCAAAAGAACCAATGTAATAATTCTTAGAGGAAATTGATCACAAACTAGAATTATTTACCTCTTCTTCAAGCTAATACTTGGCCAAGGCTTCTTGTGCAACAAAGAGTTGTGCCTCCAACTCATGCATCCTTTCCAGGTTCATATTTGCAATATGAAGTTGCCTCTTTATTTCCTGCAATTTGTCAGAAAGCAATTGTTTCTCTTCCTCCACGGAATTCAACTACTCTCTAAGTATGCTGCTCTTCCTTTCATCCTTATACATTTCTCTCACCATATCCATCATGGTGGCTAAATCTTCCTTCATGTCCTCTTCAAAGACTCTTGTGAAGAAAGAAGAATTTGAGGACTCACTTGTAGGAGATGTCATTATACCAATGAACAAAAGAACTTCTAACAAGATTAACAAAGAGCTTATTCAACAACCTTTTGCAACAAAACTCTTGTGCTTCAAGGATTGCCTTGAGGTCCTTTGGGATAGAAGAATGCCTTCAGCCCTTCTTCCTTCTTGTCCTTTCTGGACTGAGCTATCAATAACTTTCCCTTCACCCCTGCAAACTCAGAAAATAATCAATCTGCAACAAGCATACCATAAATCATTGACTACCCAAACACCTTTCAGACAAGCAATCTTTGCTCTGCCAATCAAGCATTCTGATATAACCTTCTTGAAGGTGTGGTTAATCAATCTCAAGCTCCAATACCACCTGATCTAAAAATGGGGCACTCAGGCTTCTTGTATAACTTACAAGAGCCTCTCCCACTTCCAAAGCTTAAATATTCCCAAATCTATATGATTAACCAATGCGGAATTAAATATGTGCTTGACAATATAAGGTATGCTTATGTCTATCTTAGAACTATTTATGTGCTTTAGCTGATATATAAATACATATAACAGTAAATAACAAAACAATAAAACAAACACATAAGACAACAATTTAATTATGAGTTCACCCAAACCTCTTGGGCTACATCTCCGTGAGCTTTAGTCAACTCAACTAGGCTCTCTAGGATTATGGCAAGGTCCTTTTTACAAGTTCTTGGCTCAACTCCACTGTTTACACAGAAACAATGGGTTTAGACACCATTTTATCCCTGGATCTTGAAGCTCTCGCTTTCTGGCTCTCAGCTCTAGCTCTGGCTCTAGCTCTTGGCTCTGGCTCTTGGCTCTGGCTCTGGCTCTTCGGATCTAGCTCTGGCTCCTTTGGCTTTCCGCAACTTACAACTCTCTGGCTTTTCACTTGACCTCCAAGTGACTCACTCGGCTACTCTGTGTAGTAGCTTTTACTCTCTCTACCCTCGGCTCTACGACTACTTCTGCTTTCAATTGAGCTCTCTACCTCCTTTGAGGTACTTTTTCGGCTTTTCGACTACCCTAGCCATTTCTCTGCATTCCATTATCCCTTTACGACTCTGCGGCTTCTTTGCTCCCTGTCAGTTAGATTGGCCATCTAGCTATGTGGCTCCGTGGCTTCAAAATGCATAATTTCCTATAAAAATACCTTCTACAATGTGGCATTATGATCAAGAGTAGTTACAGAAGGAATAGGGATTGTTTCATAGGTAAAAACCCCAAAAATGAGAAAATCCAATCACATAGAGAATCTTTAAAAATACACTATCAGATGCATATTTCAGATGTGAAATTCCATTCAGTCACCCCTAAAATTCCTATTGGGTCCGCAATTAGGCATTATATTGCATTGCGTAGGCATATTCTGTAAAATCCCAATTACACGGGAAATCATTGAAAAACCCATCAAAATCCATTTTATCAGATTTAAAATATTATCGCATCCACCCTAATATCGCATCTGGTCTACCTTTGGCTACTATTGCAATCCCCACCATGGATCTATAGGATATTTGATCCAACGGTTATCATGCATTTTCGAGCGGCTTAGGAGTACGGAGGTTACCTGCCCGAAAAGGTGATTTTCCTCTCTCCTTTGCCAGCCACGTGTTGACCAGTTTGTGGGATCAGGTGGAGCTGGCCCAATACCATTTACTGTTTGAGGCCTGCTCAAAATCTGCCTTTACGGAAGTCAAATTTTTACGAATCGCGCCTAAATTCCCCTTCATGTCCGGCTTTGTCGCTTTCGGGCGTTTTCCTTTGTATTTCGGTTTTTACACCGAAAAGCATTACTATACAGAAAATCCCTTTTACCGGATTTCAAATTTTATAAATTGCGCTTATGAAATCCGTTGGGTCCGGCAATCGCTGATTACCAATTTAGCCCTGGACGTCCATTCCTTTTCTGATCCAACAACTGAGATTGCTCGTCGCGATCGCTATCGCATATCGCATTTGCATACGGCCCAGGGGTTCTGTCCATCGCCGATACTGATTCACCGATCTGATCATCAGCAATCGACATATCACATGATCACAATTGCCAAGTCCAAGGTCCCGATATCGCATACATGTCTACCTCTGATCTGATACATCGAATTAGCAGGTTGGGGTTTCTTCCACCTCCACTTAAGTCTGGCCTTATGCCTTTTTTCCCGATGTAATTTCCCTTTATAAGGGATTTTTTCCATTTTTAGGGGATTTTGCCTCTTTTTCCAAAGAACAAAGGGCATCTTCTTTCTATGATAACTTCTGCATCCTAGTCAATTTTTGCCCATTCAAGTTGCAGTAAATTCAGAATGAAAAGATCTCTGCAATGGGGCTATGTCCATGAACTTTCTTGGACTTTAATTTTCCTTTGTGAGGAACACTTAGACTTAGGAGTCCATCCAAAATCCATTTTGGATCACTACCATGTGGCAGTTCACCACGAGCTTGTCTAATCAATAGGTGTCTAGATGATCATGACATACGCATCTCCCTACATCATAATGCCACCTCACGTCTTGAATCACGACCTCCTGAGCTTCGACTTAGTTGGCATCAACCCAGCCTGGAGCTCGTAACTTGGCTTCCTTCCCACTACTCGACCCCCAACCTTTAACCTATTCGGGTCAACACATCAACCAGGAATCTGCCAATCAACACGTGACCTGACCTCCCAAGCTCTAAATAATTATGGGTTAGCCTTGTTCTTTGCATGCTACCTCGAAGAATTGTTTCCAAACTCTATTATTTGTGCTATTACCATCGCTGCATGGACCCTGTAGATAGTCCACGTCAGATGACCAATTGCGTAAAAGGGGAATTTGAATAATCCAATCGAAAGTTTTCCCTATTGCGGTTCCAATCTGCAAGAGGATAAGCCTTATTTGATCATTTCCATGAGTTCACGGTTTCACTCCCTTCCCTTAACATTCTCTGATGGCTAAGTAAGGGACTTCAGCTCTACACCATGCAGGGCCTTCAGTAGTGATCTTTGCGCTCTCCCTATAGATCGGATCTACCATCACGGAGACATATTCAAGATGGTCATTTCGATTACGGCTTGCTCTCAAGGGTCTGTTTGACCTCTCTATCCACTTCAAGACCTCACCACTCTATCGAAGTCAAATTAAGATGTTCCACAGTGTTACCCCTTCTCAGCTTGGGTGATAACTACATTGAGGGATTCCTACCCCACAAGCCTTCCTTGCCTTTAGGTAGGGAATTCCTCGCATAGCGATGTAGGTGTCTTGCATCTAACATCCACCATAAGCTTGATGTGAGCTTTTGGGAGGCTTCCACCTCTCATGTTGCATGCAAATTGTTCCAAAGTCCATAATAATTCTATAATCAGCTCCTCGGTGCTGCTCGTGGGTTTTCAGGGCATTTGGCTATTGGAGGGGACCTATAGTCCTTATTGCCAAAATCCCTACAGAGGCAATGGAGGCTTCTGCATGAGTAAGGCTAAAGACCATGGAAATATGACATTTGGGCACGACCAACCTTAGGAACACTCCCTTGATCCTTCACATACTTCTTGTTTGTTGGCACAATAACTTGTAAACATATAATTCGATGTATACAATAACCGACTTTGGCCACTAGAGGGTCTTTCTTATAAATTATACATTAATACAAAGGGTCTCATAACCCAATTCTTTTAACTAGTCATGGTTTGAGCCAAAAGTAGATCATTGAGTTCATTAATTTTAACTGCTGTATTATTTCTAACACAAATGAGCATTTTATTCAGATTGAGAGTTCGCCTCTACTCTATAGTTTAGGCAACAGTGTTATGGGGCTCTTTTCCACCTTGAAACTTTAGATACTCTGTGATTACCATTATTTAGGCTGTTAAATTATATACTTTTACGTGTAAGAACAACACACATGTACACATACATTTTCATAACCATAATCAACATACAAATCAGGGAAATATCCCTTCACAATTTCATCACAGGTATAGACTGTAGAAATTTCACCATAGATCACCTGATGATACAATGTACTAAAGCAAAATACTTGATCTACTTCTACTATCAAACTTTGTGGAAGCTTAATCAATTTAAGCAAGATCAATTGGAACACATATAATAGAGAAGAAGAAATCATACACATGAAACACAGAAGAATCCTCTGGGAAAAGCCTCATCTAAAAACCTCGCTATCTGTATTATCATACAAGTGGAAATATCTCAGGATTACACAAAGCTTTAGCTCACAAGCTATCCAGCTCTGAGTACAATCCCTCACTGCTGCTCATAGACAGAATAGACAACACCTGTGCCTTCCTTCGGTCCTCCAAGCCTCCTATTTCCTTGTGCAGTTTCTCTTGGTCCTCCAGTTGCAACCTGTGTGATTCTCCCCTCACACACAACATTGACCTCTGAAATAACTGCACAATCGTGAAGGATATAATTCCTTCTATATGGATGAGTTTCCTTTCTAAGAAAATTCCTCCAACTGATAGTACACTATCCCTTCCTTTAATCTCAACTGGGTCTTTCTCTGAACTGACATGCATGAGTTATTTATGAGAGAATATTAAGTTATTTGGAGAACACTAGTTGCATGCATGCATGCATTAATTGACTGAAATCACAGTTAGTTCCTCCAACTGTTCGGAACTAATTTAACTAGACTTAACTCAGTTAACTGAGCTAACTAATTACAACTCAAATACAACTCATCCTTATCTCCTTAATTAAGGGATAACTTCCTCAATCAAAGGCGAAATTGTTGCATGTCTTCACATAGACTTCATATTTTATTTTCTACAACTAATTAACTCAAGATGAATTAACTAATTATTTTGCAAACAAATGCTAAGATCAAATTCGAATTTTAATTCTCAATTTTAGTTTAGGGATTAACTAAATTGGAATGTATCCCGAAATGCTATTTATAACAGTGCTATTTTTAGCACTTCTATTTTTAACATTTCTTGTTGCTATTTTCAACACTCCCTCTCAACAAGAAAGGGATTATTAGTCACCCCAATCCTGTCTCTCTGGAACTCGAACTTGCATTTTGATAATGCCTTAGTCAAAATATCTACATCCTGTTCCTGAGTTGAAACATACAACAACATGATCCTCTTCACCACACAGTGTCGAATATGGTGATATTGGATATCAGTGTGCTTGGACCTGTCATGAAATACTGGATTCTCGAAGAGTTTGATACAACTCTAATTATCGCTGTAGATCACAATTGGATCCATCCTCTGACCAAACAATCCCACTAGAATCTTCCGCATCCAAATGGCCTCGCATGTTGCTTAACTAGTAGCCATGTATTCAGCCTCTGCTAAGCTAAGTGCAACTGACCTCTGTTTCCTGTTGCGCCAGGAAACTGCAACTGAACCAAGGTTGAAGATTCCTCCATAAGTGCTCTTCCGGTCTAATGGACTCCTTGCCCAATCTGCATCTGTGAATCCCTGAAGCTTCACTCCCTTTGTCCGTTTGTACCACAATCCATACTGAGATGTGCCTCTGAGGTATCTCAGCACATGCTTCGCTGTCTTCCAAAACAACTTGGTAGGCTGAACCATAGCTTGACTTAGCTGGTTCACCACAAAGCATAAATCTGGTTGTTTGTTTACTAGATACATCAGTGAACCCACAAGTTGTCGATAAATAGTAGCAGCTACTACCTCACCTGAAGTAGCATCCTCCTTCCTCTAGTTACCAGCTAGAGGAGTCCGCATGGGCTTGCACTTCACCATGTGGAATCACGTGAGTATCTCATTGACATACTTGCCTTGAGACACAAATACTTCCCCATCTTTCTACCACACTTCCATGCCTGGAAAGTAGTGCATAAGACCCATGTCTTTCATCTCGAACTCTCTTGCAAGGTCCTTGCAAGACTTGATCAAATGATGATCGCCTGTCAAAATCAGATCATCCACATAAAGAACAATGATCAATGGCTTACCTTCTACCATGATGTGGTAAAAGTTCACATCTGCTTCACCCTTGGTGAATCCCAACCCGATGAAATAGTCGTCGATCCTGGTGTACCAAGCACGAGGTGTTTGCTTTAGCCCATACAAAGCCCTCTTGAGTTGGCACACATGTGACTCACGATCGAAGGTCTCAAAACCTTCCGGCTGCTCAATGTACATCTCTTGCTCACTCTTCCCATTGAGGAACGCAGTCTTCACATCCATCTGATGGATCTTCCAACCCATCTGAGTTGATAGTGCCAACATCGATTTGATAGATGAGTACCTTGCTACAGGAGAAAAAGTCTCATCGTAGTCGATCCCCTCGACCTGTGAGAAACCACGAGAAACAAACCTTGCCTTATGTTTCTCAACACTGCCATCAGCTACCTACTTTACCTTGTAAAGCTATTTGGAACTCATCACTGACTTGTCTTGGGACAACATCCCAAACAAGTTCCGAACAATGGAGTTGTACTCCTCCACCATAGCATCAACCCAAACTAGTTGTTGCACTGCTTCCTCAAATGAAGAAGGTTCGGTCTCTACACACTCCCTAACTAGGGCCATGTAACAAGTGTACTGCTCGGATGACCTCCTTTGTCTATGCTGAGAAGATGGCTGTCCCACATTCTCTCGCGCATCCATCATCAACCTGCCATCTTCCCTTGAGCGTTTCCATCCATCTCTGGAAGACTCAGCATGAGTGGATGTCTCCACTCCCGGATCCTCTGCATGCAACTGCTCCACATCAGTATGAGGCTCCTCCTCCTTAGGAACTGAAAATTCCTCCTCTGCATGCAACTTGAGCTCCCTCTCAAGTGATACTCGCATGGCTTTCTGCTCGTCGAACTTCAGATCTCTGCGTACCACTGTCCTCTGACTAGTAGGAAGGAACACCCAATAGTTGTGGGGTGTATCAGTGTACCCCACAAGTATCCCCAACTCAATTGTTGGATCTAGCTTCTTCCCGGCATCTTTGGTCACATGGCAATAAAATAATGATCCAAAGATCCTGAAGTGACTCACATCTGGTCGCTTCTCGAAAAAGGCTTCCATTGGTGTCTTCATCCCCGACATACGTTGCAGGCTTCTATTCTGCAAGCATACTGCTGTATTTCATGCCTCGACCCACAAATGAAGTGGTAGGCTTTGGTCATGCAACATCGCTCGAGCTTCTCCCATAATCGATCTGTTCTTCCTTTCAGCCACCCCATTCTGTTGTGGGTTATGGGGTGCTGTCAACTCCCGTTTAATTCCTTCTGCTATGCAGAAGTCCTTAAACTGTTGGGAGACATACTCTCCACCATTGTCGCTATGCAAGGCCCTTATTTTCTTTCCAGATTCTTTCTCTTCCAAGGCTTTAAACTCACAAAAACTTGAGAAGGTCTAATCCTTCTTCTGCATAAAGCAGATTCAACATCTACGAGAAAAATCATCAATAAAAATAACATAGTACCTTTGTTTAGCGGTGGAGGCTGTAAAGAATGGTCCACATACATCTGTGTGAACTTGCTTCAGGATTTCTCTAGCTCTACTGTCTCGTTCCTGAAAGGAAGATTTTGCATACTTACCTAAGGTACAACCTTTGCATGTATCTACCTGCTCGAGTTTTCCCTTGGAAAGTCTGGTAGAAATCTGTTGCATGATCTTCAAGGCCCCATGGTGCAAGTGGTCCAATCTTCTATGCCATAGCTCACTAACATCTTGGCTCTGCACCAACTCTGCTTTGGAACTCAATGCAGAGCAGTCGTCTACCTCCAGCTTATAGAGATTCTTTACTTGAATCCCAATCCTCTTGGTCTGTCTAGTGTCGATATGCCTCAGGAATACCTTTCCTTTACTAAAGACTACATCATAGCCTTTGTCTTCCAGCATAGCAACAAACACAAGATTCTTCTTCAGACCCGGTACGTACTTTACATCGGTCAAGGTGAGAGGAGCTCCATGCTCCCTCTGAAATAAAACCGTACCTTCACCTAAAACACGATACTTTCCATCATCGCCCATCTCGATCTGCATCTGGAGATCCTTCTCCTCCAAGGTACTAAAAAGATTCTTGTCGCCAGACATGTGGAAAGAGGCTCCACTGTCCAGGTACCAAACACATCCCACCATGGATGAAACCATGCATGCGATGAGAGAGAAATCCAATTCGAATTGTGAGGCCAGTGCCTCACCATCTGATCCCTTTGAGGACCCCTTCTTGGATTTCTTCTATGGACAATTCGTAGCATAATGACCCAACTCATGACAATGAAAGCATCTCACTTTAGATTTTTGAAACTTCTTCCCACCATGGAAATAACTAGATTTGGAATGGGATGCCTTCCCTTTCCCTTTCCTTGCCTTACTCGCTAAGGATAGATTTTCTTTATCATCTTGCTTTGATGAAGATCCATCTCTAGTGCTTCTTCTTATCTCCTCCTGCATCAGATCTGACCAAAGTCGTTCCCAATTTGGCAGTTTCTCTCTTCCATTTACAGAGTCTTGGTAGCTATGCCAGCTCTTAGGAAGACTGAGGAGAGCAAGACTCACCATGTCATCATCGGCTGTCATGATCCCTACACTTCCAAGCTCATCCCTGCAGTTGGTGAGCTTGTTCAGATATGTAGAGATCATGTCACCCTTTTCACACTTGATTTTATGAGGCTTGTGTTTCAGTGTGAAAATCCTCTAATCGTTGTTGTTCTGATATAGATCTTTCAATGTTTTCGACATTGAAAATAGTGTCTACTTCCCATGGAGGCTCGAGACAATGTGGATTCTCCTCGCTCTAGCCACACATTTCTTCCATTTTGCCAATTCTTGGGCATTAGCTGCTGTTGGCTTCGGGACTTCTTGATCAATGAAGTCCTTTAGACCATTGTCCTCTAATACCGCTTCCATGCGATCCTTCCAAGCTATATAATTCGAGCTGCCATCAAGGGCATACTCAAGTCTTAAACTGTTGAATGCCATTGGTGAAATTTGAGATGTGTTAAGAATTCAAATTCTATAATCAGGAACTTCAAACTTTGATCTTCTCCCTTCTTTGTATACTGTTCTTGGCTTTGATGACCTTTGCTCTGATAAACTTGGCTCTGATACCATGTAGAATTTTCTCTATAGATCAGCTAGCTCCGATACCATGTATAAATTTTACTGCTCCGATACCATGTATAAATTTTACTGTAGACCACCTGATAATGCAATGTACTAAAGCAAAATACTTGATCTATCCCATAATGAAATGCCAATTATGGCCTCTATGCCTTTTCCCATTTCCATAACCATTATTAATCTACAAGTGATGCACACTAAAGTATTTGCCCAACTTTCAACTTGGAATAAGTGTCTCATGACCTTGATCTTATTTTATTTACTTGGAAAATAAACCAAGAGTTGTTACAAATACCATAGTTTGTGTGCCATATATTTTGGGAAAAAAAAAAAATGGTGAAAATTCATATATTAACTCAACGAATGAATTATAGGATTGAATTTTATACAGACATGTTTATTTATTAAAAATAAAAAGATATAAATGTAGTTGATTTCACAATAAGTAGATTATTATGTCCATTTCCCTTTCACATATTTTTCCATCCCAAGACCCTTTTCTGCCGCTTTTCTCATTTTATTCTCAAGTTTAAAGTGTGAGGAGGTACTTTTTAACTTTTAACTTGCATCGTCAAGGTCGAAGCAGGAGGAAAGTAAAGGAAATCTGCCTAGGTTTTTCATAATGATTGAATTATCCTCTCTTGCACCCAAATTTTCCACTCGGAAGCTTGCTCGATGGGAATGACTAGTTCAACCTCCTTTCTACATCATGTAGGCGGTGGTGGGGAGTATAAGGGTGCAAACTACTAATTCATTCGAGGGGGTTTTCCATTATTATTATTCTGATTTTCTGGCTTAAGTGTATGAGCACGGTCCACACAAATAAAATGAGCTGATATCCGTTTTTAATCAATATGACATAATCCGTAACCATTACTCTAATTATTATCCACAATGCATGCGCCCTTCACGTGATATGAAAGGGTGAGGCGCTTCGCAAGTTGGCTCACATGTCTATTGATCCAAATCACACATGTCTATTGATGATAGTGAGAGTGGGAACCATGGGAAAAGTACTCTAAAACTAGAGGTATTAGTTCACTAAAACTGGAACCAGTTTTAGAATGAGTAGTTTATTCAAGCATTTGTTTCTGATAATTTTTTTGAAACACTAAAATTGGTTTACAGGTTTTAGACAAAAGCTTTCTTTCTGAGAATGATTAGTTTATTCAAGCATTTGTTTCTGAAAATTTCTTTGAAATTTTAGTTTTTTTTGTGATAATTTTCTTGAAAATCTGGTAAAGAATTTTCAAGAATTACAAGTTTAAGTTTTTATTTTGTGAAGTTTCAACATCTCTAGTAAGAGGTTATCTTAACTAACTAACTAACTATATATATAGGTGTATCCAAATGTTTAATTCTTGCCAAATTTTAAGTATGTCATGAATTTAAGGTGAAGTTTTGATGAAAATTGAATTTTATCTAATAATTAAAAAATACCATTAAATTTAATTCTTTGAAACAATAACATTATCTCCTTTTGTCTCTATTCTCCCTCTAAGTTCTTTTTCACTCTTTTTGTTCCCTTTCGGCTTTTAGGTCTCTTAGTTACTTTTCTCATAGGTTAATGTTTTTCATGTTTTGTTTCTTTTATTCATAATATATATATAAACAAAACAAATATAAATAAAGAAATTACCCATATGCATTTGTTTATTTTACAACCAAGTTAGTTTATAATTAGTTATATAGTCTATTCAATTTATAATATCTCTAATAGTATTTAATATTTATTTTTACCCTTTGACCAGTGGTTTGAATTCTCTTAAAATAATGTCTACTATTTATTTGACTCTTGGTTTATTTATATCCTTGTTCATTTCATTTTTAGTCATAATTACAAATATAATTAAAAGAATTTTAAATCAAACTAATTTAAATATCTTAAATTAATTAAAAATGGTTTTTCAATTTAATTACATTATTTTTCTCACTGAGTCAAATATAGCCATTTCCTTTTAGCCGTTAGAAGGCCTATCTCCCTATTTAACTTACAACTATGATTTGATTCTTCATCTTGTGTTGATGAACCACATAAGTTGGTTAGAAACTATGATTTCTTTCGAAAATGTTTCTAATATTTAGTAACATTATTATCATTCAAAAAATTATATATCATGTATTTAATTTAATTCACTTAAAAAATAAAAAAATAAAATAAAATTATGGAAATTTAAGTGAATAAAATTATGGAAATTAAGTAATGCTTCAGGGCTAAGCACTCATGGAAATTTATTTTTGCTCAATGGTAAAAATCTCCTTACTTTTCACCATTACATTTAACACTCACGTTTACCTTTTTAATATTAATTCTAAAATTAAATAAACATTTTAATTTTGTTAAAATTAATCTAAATTTCAAAAAATATATATAATTAATATTTTTCTTTCATATGAGTATAATCTATATATTGAATAGAAAAACAATCTACTCAATTATTCAACACTACAATTTTAATTCATACTAATTTCAACTCCTCTCAATTAATATTTAAAATAATAATAAAATAATAATATATTCTTATTACTTCAATATAAATTAAAGTTAAAATAAATACTCATCCCATTATTCAAATATAAATTAAAATGAATAATCTCATCACATTATTTACAAATACTTAATTATAAACAATATTAATAAATTATGAAATCACACTGCACAACATCCCAAATAGAAAATAAAGTCACGACCTAACCGAAATAAGTACACATTCATTTATGGCATTACTCAAGAGGTATAGGAATTCTATTTAAATGTGTGTTTGGCCTAATTTTCGAAGGTCTGAATCAGTCTCAATAAACTCCGAGAGCTAATTAAAAGCTAAAGTTCCAAAATGATTGATGAGACCCGGCTCTACTTTAGGAAGGAGACGTGCAAACGAGTAATTTTAGTTTTTAGCTGTGAATTTTATATATTACTATTATAAAGATGTGAATTTTATATATTACTATTATAAAGATGGTGATAGAATTTTTTTTTAAATCTGAAATAAAATGATATTTAAATCTTTACGATACTAAAAATAGTTTATGAGACTATGAGTTTTTTGTTTTTAGCTTTTTTTACTTTAATTCTTTTTCTCACTTAACTTTTTAACAATCCCCTAGTTAAAAAGACAAATGCCAAGAAATTGATATTAACATGTTCTCATAACTTTCTCTGATGTCTTTGAATGCATCACATTCCAAAATGAAATGTTTTTCAAATTCCATAGCCCCAACGTGCAAAATGTACACACTGGTTCTTTCCAAGCTTCTTTAGGCCTTTTCCACGTCTAACATGTTCTCATAAATTTCTCTGATGTCTTTGAATGCATCACATTCCAAAATGAAATGTTATTCAGATTCCATAGCCCCAGACGTGCAAAATGTACACACAAGTTCTTCCCAAGCTTCTTTAAGCCTTTTCCACAGTCCTGTTTCACAAGGAAGTTCAAGATAAAATTCAAAATGAAAAATAATATTAAATGGAGAGATATCTCATTATGCCAACCACTCTTCTGTCCTACTCAAAGACAAAAAAGATAATCGAATTTTAATCAATACTATATTTGATAACATAAACTATCTATTCATATTACTATACAAGTCAATCCCTATATTTGATAACATAAATTTCTACCCTAATATCATACGAAATTAATCCCTGAAATTAAATTAAAAAACTTGTAATTACTTCCATCACAATCTTAACTTAAAAAAACTATTTTCACTAAATTCTATCCAATGTATGAAACTGCATATGTGTGTACCAAAGTGAATGTGTTGCGAAGACATAGGAGAGAAGTAGATATTATGCCGAGAATGCATATGTAAAAATAATAATTTTAATTACCATTCTCACCCATATCTCCTTTGCATTTGGAGTGAGAGTTCTCAAAATGTAACAAATGCTACATTAATACTACAAAGAAAATGTAATTGCTACCCATCTACCGAACTCTATTGGTTTTAGATTTGGAAGAAGCAAGTGTTAGATAATGGTGAAGGTAATCTTGATTGATTGAGAGGTGTTGTGAATGATGGTAACAAATAAGTAATATGTTAACGCATTAATTATATAGATAAAAATTTGTCAAAATTATATAATTTTATTCATTTAATTTTTATCAACAAATTACTTATTATTTATTTTGAAAAATAAACAACAACTTGAAAACAAAAAGCTCGAATGTACAGTTCATTCTTGTAACATCGAGAGCAGATCGTCTCATCATTGTAGTTGTTCCACGAAATGTGAGTACAATATCATGATAATGGGCATCTCGGTCATGATGATCCATATGTGGTGCAGAAGTTGTCGCGTTATTGTCTCTTGACTATCAATGATATTGTACAGTTCAGCTGACACGTCTCTTGATTATCCTTTCAATCAAGACCATTTTATTCTTTCTAACAACAATGTTGGTATGCACCGGGAGCAGCTAATGACAAATGTCTTTGCAATTAAAATCATGTTAAAGAAAAATTTTAAATACGGATTACAAAATTATCATATTATTAACACATGAAAAATACTGCAACAAATTTTTTGTGCTGATTGTAGAGAGGGTTGGTTTTGCTTTGCATTTAAATTTTTTTTGTGGGAATAAGAAATGAGGTATTATCTTGATTAATTTGATTTAAGTTTTTTATTTCAATTTGAGGTAGATGAGGATTTGTTGATTTTTTTGTGTGAATAAAAAGAGAGGTATTATTCTTGTTAATTTGAATTAAGCTTTCTATTTCAACTTAAGGTGGATGAGGATTTTGATTTTTGATTGATTTATTTATTTATTTTTTTCCGGTAATTGATAGTCTAAATTGATTCTCAAGGGAATATGCTCAGCATATGCTTCCTCTGAATGCTTATTAATGATTGTAGTGTGTTACAAAGTTTGTTCCGTTGCATTGACTTTTAATAAATTATAAAAATTATATTCGTGCCAATGGCTCCCCACCCACCAATTTACTAAGGATTTGAGATTATTCTACTTCTAATAAATTCTAATTCTAATTTCTAATTAGATGGGGAAATTAATATAATCAAATTTTATTTAGCATAATGATCCATTTTACAATAAGATGTGTAATCACTTTTCTTCTTTTTTCTCTTAGGTTAAATTATATTTGTGTCAAGTGGCTCTCAACCCACCAATTTCCTAGGGATTTGAGATTATTCCAATTCTAATAAATTCATATTCTAAGCAGCGTTTATTTAGCAAATTGATCCATTTTACAAAAAAAATGTGTAATTTTTTAATTTTATTTATTATTATTATTATTTTTCTAAAGTTGGCCCATAACCATTTTATACAAGGTTAATTAGGTAAATGTGTGCATTGGTAAGGCATTCTTGGTGCTCAGATAATATTTTTGTTGCAATAGATTTTTTTATTATATCAACCACTTAATAATTTTAATGTGATTGTACTAGTTTAAATGATTTGTTGAGTTTATTAGCATAAAATTATGTTGAAGATTTTTTAGAATAAAGATGTTTCAAAATATTGAAGAAATTTAGAATTTTGTTTTTAAATAAATTAAAATAAAATTTGTGAATATATAATTTTTTCCAATTTTACTTATGGTGTTTATATTTTAGTAGAATATGATTGTGAATCTGAATTTTATTAAATAATTTTTTATTATCTATTGCATAATATCATAGTCTCATATATATTTAAGGACTTATAGTCTCATATATGTGAAATATATGAGGAGGTCTTATTTTCTTGTAAGAGAATTCATTTTTCCTATCATCAGAATCTAAAAAAAACAAAAAATATAGGTCCAAGTTTTATTTTCCTCAATGAACTAGCAAATTTAGGATGAGAAATAATATAGGAGACAAACCTAATTTCTATTAGAGAGTACAATGTAATTAGAGTACAAAAAAACATTGTAGTAAATTGATGTATGGATAATGATGAATTGACAAATTTAGGGTGAGAAATACTATAGGAGAAAGAACTAATTCATGTTAGAGAGTACAAAACCAATATAGTCTGAATGGATACAAATTTAGGGTGGGAAACATTATAGGAGAAAGAGACAATTCTTGTTAGAGAGTACAAAAACAATTCTGTAGTAAATTGATGTATGGATAATGATGAATTGGCAAATTTAGGGTGGGAAATAGTATCAGAGAAAGCACTAATTCTTGTTAGAGAGTACAAAATAAACACTGATTAATTAATGTACATATAATGATAATAAGAACCTTATTAATTAGTAGAAATTTTTTATATGTTTTTTTATCATTTATCATTAAATATATAAATAAAACTTTCATTAAAAAATACTTAAATATCCACAACATATATTACTGACTAAATAAAATAGATTACATAAATACAATATTTGAGATTAAAAAATCACTTCAAATAAAAAAAAAAAAACAATTTTGAAAAATTATTATATTTATTATTTTTAATATATTCAATTAATTTAATTGGAAATATCTATTTATTTAAAAATATAACAATATAAAGATAAATTAAATATACAGAAATAAAAATATAAACATTAAAAAGATAAAATTAAATATACAGAAAATTTGACAAAATATTAAGATATATATAGATAATAAATAATATTATTGAAAAATAATTAATTAATCTAATTATTATATATTTCAATTAAAGCATTCTTTACTTTTCAATTTAAAAAAATTAGACCAAATAAATATTAGACTAATTTTTCTTTATATACAAAATTAATTTATTTCCATTTAAAATAAAATAAAAGTAAAATTAAATCCATTTATATTATTCAAAATCAATTTATTTAGTTTAAAATTTAAGAGGGAAGTTAATTAAAATTAAAATTAAAACTGAATTTAAATTATAAGGTTGTCTTTTGTTGTCGGTCAATCCACGTCGGTTGGATCAATTGAACCGACATTGATCCCTTTAAAATCGTGGATCGCTTCTCTCTCTTAAGTTCACCCGTTGTTTTCTCTGAATTGGGCATTCTAGTGCTGCTGTGGAGCGCTCAATTTTGCAGGAGGAGCACTCTCCAAATAAAGGTGGGAGCAGTGTGAGTATGTGATACAAAAGAATGAAAAGAATTCGGTAGCTCGGGCATTGATAGCTCGGACAGGGCAACTCCAGGCCGTCCAAAGATAATCGGCGACGCAGCCATCCAAAGATGTGGACATCAGGCGCATGAAGGTCCGGCCGCCCAATGGACAGGCGCCTACTCTCGCCTCCTGCTTTTGCTGCTGCTCAGCCTGTTTGCCCTCACCATAGTTTTCTTCGATTTAGGTGATTCCTGGTGCTCGGTCCACACTAAAATGCTCCTCTCACTTTTGGCTTCTTTATCCGCTGCTGCATCTTAGTGTTGACAGGCAGACTCGTAGCATATTTTTGCATTTCTGTGATTTCAGCACGGCTAAGACATGAACGACAGACTCACCTTTAGCGTTTTCTTGCATAACTGTGGTTTCAGCACGGCTAAGTCTGGACCGACAGACTCACTTTTAGCGTTTTCTTGCATATCTGTGGTTTCAGCACGACCGGCCAGGGTTAATAGCTTTGCTGCTATCACAGTTTTTTTCCTCCTTGCTGTTCTTTCCCTTGCAGGCGCCTCCTTTGGCGGACGAGGGCTCCACCACCTTTGCGGCCACTGTGGCAGCCATGTTGTAACACTGGAATAAATCTTTAAATCCTTTAACGCTTTTTCTTTAAATCGTCCTTCTGCAATGATCCTCCCGCTCGCCTAGACAGTGAGCGGTGGAGCAGCGCATGGACTTCTGCAAATGGTGTGAAAGGAGAGAATGAGGACCGGAAAGGCGACGGAAGGACAAAGAACCCGTTCCCGTTCCTCCTCCACCTACGGCCGGTATTTCTCGATAGTCTCGCTAGCTGTAGCTATCAATGCCTGTTGAAGCCCTTAGGAACTTTTCATTCTTAAGGCCTGACCTGTCAAGTCAAGTCATGCTGGTTCTACTCATTACTGGAATTGAATTAGAATATTATCGCATTAGGGCTCAAGAAAGCATTCCGTGTATAACTCTTACGGCTGATATGTTTGAGTCTTAAGGGTTCTGATGCCAAGGGTCTCTCTGATCAGGCCCTTTCTCCTTTGGACCGGGCAAGGTGTTGCTATCTCCAACGGCTTGCCATCTCCAAACGAGTCTGGTCACCTGAGAAGCTAGTGAGACCACTGTCAATAAAGTGTTCTCCTCAAGCATTACTTGACAGGTCCAGCCTTAAAAATGGAAAGATAATCTTAATCTACCCACTCTTTCCACTCCTCCACACTCGTCAGGTCCAGCCTTAAGAATGGAAAGATAATCTTAATGGACGGCACACTTCTTCTTCGGCCACAGGAGCTTTGCCTAATCACTGTCAAAAGTCCCGATACCCTTAGCATAGCTTTCTTCGCCGCCCAACCCCAATCCGATGACAATTCTTCGGCTCACTACTTTATCTTCAGGGTACATTCGTGAAGAGACTGCATGATTTCGTTTTACAGAAAATATTATCCATGTGCAAAACATCTTTATCTCTGCAGTTTATGAGTACATTGAAATTGAAATTTTAGTTTCTGAATTTTCGTTGTATGATTTTTTCTCACAGGTAGAAAAGAATTGCAAAGGTTTTAAAGCTTTTAGGAGATCTAATTTAATATACAATATGGTGATGTTAATTCTTTTCCTATTGTTGATATGATTCAATTATTTAAATTTAAATTGAATTTTGTTTTCGCAGATAACAAAAAATTACACAGGAGTTCAACTATGCCATAAAGAAAACAAAAATCGCTGGATTGTGAAATAGTTACCGACATTTAAGGTCATACAAAAACATTGGATCCATTTTATGATTTGGTCCTACGTCTGTTTAGTGATTGTAGAATTGCATTTGTTGTAAAGTTATTTTCATTTTTCGTGTGATTTTAATGTTGATTTTTGTATGATGATAGAGATTAGCCGTCCAGAGAAGAAGAATCAGACATTTTCTCGTTGATTAATGCCAGATATGAGTGCATTCAAAGTAACAGCATCTTTCCTACTTCTTTCGCTCAGTGTTTTATGTTTAGGTTAAACTGATAAAGATCAGATTGTATGATTTTTTTTAACAAAAAATATTATCCATGCAAAGCAGCATTATCTCTAGTTGATGAGAGTGTTCATAACTTCATAGCCATGCTTATCCGATGCATTTTCAATTTATACATTGAAACTTAAAATTCTAGTTACTGAATTTTTATTGTTTGCTATTTTCACAGGTAGAAAGGAAATGTTATTTTCACAGGTAGAAACGAATTGCAGAGCCTAACGCGTGGGATACCAGGCCAGAGCGGGAGCTTCTGGTTCACTCGCCTACATGGAAGGCCTGAAGGCTCCTTTCACATTTTCCTCCCTTTTGGGTGTTTGTCGCCGTTTAAGCCACGAAAGAAAGGAATAGAATGACTATTGGTCAATCATTGGTATAGATTGACGTATCAATCCCTTAGCCCTTAGTTACATCAAAAGCTACCAGTGATTTAAGTACAGCATGCACAGCCGTACACACCTGCTCTACGGGGCAGCAGCAAGAGTGACTCAATAGATTTCTTCATTCGGGCTTGCTTAGGCACCAAACCATGGACTGGGCCTGCTAAGTAAGTTACTTCGATCGGTATCAGAACGTGTAGAGTCTAGACAAGGGTTTTGCCGAAGGAAACGGAAACGGAACATATTACAGAGGTTCTAACGCGTTTGGCAGATCTAATTAGTGGTAATTCCCTTAGCCTTCTTGATTTGACTCAATTATTATTAATTTGTTCATTTAAATTTAAATTGAAATTTTGTGGTTGCAGATATAATTATTATTAATTTGTTCATTTAAATTTGTATTGAATTTTTGTCGTTGTAGATAATGAAGAATTATAGAGTTGTTCATGGCTTAACGACTCATCTTTTCCATAAAGAAAACGAGTCAGCTTTCCCACAAAGAAAACGAAAATAGCGGGAGTGTGCGCACTGTCAAATACAAATACTTACACAGACATTTAAGGTCATACAAAATCTTTGGATTCAGAATAAATGGATGCTATACTTAAGGAACTTATGAAATGACAATCTCTCCATTTTAGATTTTGGTCCTAACTCTGTCTATTGATTGTAAATTTGCATTTGACGTAAAGCTGTTTTCATTTCATGTGATTTTTTAATGTTGATTTTTATATGATAATGCAGGTTAGCAGACCAGAGTACAAGATTCAGGCATTTCCTTGGTTGATCAGTGCCAGATATAAGCGCATTCAAGGTTACTGTTTCTTTCGTACTTTCGCTCACTATTTTAGGTTTAGGTTACATTGATAAACACCAATCGTATGCATGCGCAAAACATCTTTATCTTTACAGTTTTGGAGAGTGCCTATAGCCATGTTTATCTTATGCATTTTCAATTTGTCTATTGGAATTGAAATTTTTAGTTTCTGTTGTTTGATTTTTCATAGGTAGAAAAGAATTGCAGGTCTAATGCTTTTGGTAAATCTAATTTATTATATTTATTATAGATTATAATATTGGTTATTCTTTTTTCTATTTTTAAAGTGATTTAATTATACTGATGCATTTTTGATAATATATTAATTTGTTTATTTAAATTGAATATTTGTTGCATCAGATATTAAAGAGTTAAAGAGGAGTTTATAAGAAAATGAAATTGGCAAGATTGTGCACGCTTTTAAATACTATTTGGATCATAAAAACAGGTATGCTATTGTACAGGTATGTTATTGTACAATCTCGCTCTGGTAGGTAGCAATAATTTAAATGCAACAAAACAGCAATAAGAAATCAAAATAGATTAGATTAATCTACAATCTCTTTTCATAGTTAGCAATAATTTAATAAAAAAAAAATCAGATATATTGTTTGTAATGTGGCAACTTAGATTAAATGGTTGATTATTTAGGATTAAGTTTTTATTTCACTAGCTACAGACTACCTTGCTCTGCTTAACCATCGATCATAGAGTGCATTTCAATACTGGGTGTGTGAAATTGTGAAAGGTTGCTTTGAGCAGTTTTCTTCTCCCTCTTTTTTTTGGTTTTTGTTTTTTTTTTTTCTACTTCCCTGCTATGTACGCCTCCTAGTTGACTGTTAATCGTTACCGTTACCATTACCTTGCCTTTGTTCTAACAAGAAAATAATAATTTAGGTGGGAATTTTTTCAATTTTTTTAATATTAAGTTAGTTGCGAACTTTTTCAATTTTTTAGAAGTTACCCTTCGAAAGGTGATTTATATGATCTCTATTAGGCGACCTGGCGCATTAAACATGAAGCAGTGTTAACAATAAAGTTTATTTACCTACATTGCCCATTCCTGATGACAATAGTGGTTGGTAAATTTAGTGCTACACATATATTCGGAGGTAGATTACTGAGGATGAAGAGAAATAACTTATTTGATACCGTATTTTGTGTGGACTGATAACCGACAGTAATATCATTTATTTTGGAATAAGGGTAAAACTGTTCAAATTAT
This sequence comes from Pinus taeda, assembly GCA_000404065.3. NCBI lineage: Eukaryota > Viridiplantae > Streptophyta > Pinopsida > Pinales > Pinaceae > Pinus > Pinus taeda. Next base: position 180,977 of record APFE030636042.1, read on the forward strand.
TAGATTAATTAAAAGAATGAAGGTAAGATTGATTTTTATATCCGCACATTTTGCAAATAATTCACATATTTTCCCAGGACCCTTTGCCCATTTTAATCGAGGGTTTAAAGTCTGAACAATCCTTTTTAACTTTTAACCGGCATTCACCAAGTGGGCCCTTCCGGACATCGTGCAATCACTGTGATATAAAAAACATGGCGATTGCAGCAATCAGTTGACATGAAACGGGAGGCACTTAGCAACTTGGCTGACATGTAATAATTGAAATCGCACTTGTCTATTCATGATAGCGACAGGGGGAACATTGGGTAGTACTCGAAAACTGGAGGTATTGGTCACCGACAGGTTTTACGTATGTGTATGTGTGTGCTCTGTTGGTCTTATAAAGCCGATCTTCCCATTGGGAACCATACCAGGTGTTGATTGCCCATTCTTAAACATTCATCATAAAGCTACCATCCCATCAATATCAACCAGTCACTTAAAGATTTCCAACGGCTGCTCTCACTGTTGCAGGCAAACCGAAGCCTATCGCACTAAGACTTACTGAAGTCCGCCACTGGCTGTCCGGTCATATTTAAACCACTGAGCAGACCACATCTGACGTTGTTCCACTCCAGTGGTGATAAACTATCATTATATTTTTTTTGTGGTGTGGATAAAGTGGGAGGTTGCTTCCATGTGATTTCATTTCATAATTTATAATTTATTTTCATAAGAGGATATAGGTGATTAATCAAAATATCATATTTGATCTATCAATTCCTCCATCCCAGCACAGAAATATGGTACATTTTCCTTTCTTTCATTAAATAGTTTAGCATCCTCGTACATTTTCCTTTCTTTCATTAAATAGTTTAGCATCCAAAGGAATGCTGTCAGGTAATGCATCTACAAGACCACTTACCGTTACAATGTAAACACCAACCTTTCCAGTAGATCTTGCATACCCCTCTCTTGCACATACTTCTCCTCCCTCATGACGACAAAGGACATTTTTGATGATCTTGGATCGAATAAGTGCTTGGTGAATTTCCATAGATGCAACTCCAGGGTAGGCAAAGACATCTTGAACACCCTCCTGGTCTAAAGCTGTACAATGACATCTGCAACTTTCTTTTCTTGGCTCATTATCTGCATAACATGAAAATGAGCTTGGAAGAATCTTGAGAGATGTTTGTGATGGAACCCTCATAGATGCAACTCCAGGGTAGGCAAAGACATCTTGAACACCCTCCTGGTCTAAAGCTGTACAATGACATTTGCAACTTTTCTTGGCACATTATCTGCATAACTTGAAAACGAGCTTGGAAGAATCTTGAGAGATGTTTGTGATGGAACCCTCATAGATGCAACTCCGGGATAGGCAAAGACTTGGAATAATTTTGAGAGATGTTAAGATGGAACCCTCAATTCCGTTTTATTGGCCTGAAGCTGATGATCCTTTTTTGTACGATTTTCTAACCGTTACTGGCACCAAAACCTTTTGAAAGGATTGGGTGTTCTTTGCTGGAACGCAATGAGTTCCCAAGAATGTTGGACTGGCACCAAAACCTTTTGAAAGGATTCGGTGTTGTTTGTTGGCACCCAATGAGGTTTTAGGAATGTTGGACTTAATTTCAAACTAGCAGTTTCTCTGGCCATATATGTCAAAAGACCTCAGGCCTTGCTTGAGAACTCAAACTATGAAAATTCTCTTGCTTGCCTTGACGAGAGCTTTTCAGACCAAAGAAAATCTTTATATAGTTTTCTGAAAATGATTAGTTTAAGTAATAGAGAAAAGAGTCCCTTTTCAAACATTTAATTTAATTTTATTTAGTTATATATTTATTTTTTGATTAGTTTAAGTAATAGAAAAAAGAATTCTTTTTCCTGTCATATGGTTGCTGCAACCTGAGTCTAAAAACCATATATCATCACTCTTTGTTTCAGCGATGTTACAAGCTAACAACACATTATCTTGAGTGTTGTTTTCTCTAGTGACATTTGCATTTGGTCTATTACTCATATCATGCTACTTCTTCCTACATTCATTGGCATAGTGCCCATATGTTTTGCAGTAATAACATTGGACATTGGATTTTTCATACTTTTGTCCTTGACCATGATATTGTCCTCTTTGTTGGTTGTTGCCTTGGCCTTGGTTCTGATTCAGATTGCTGCCTCTTCCTTGAGCATTTGCTCAGCTGTTCCTTCCACCTCTGTTTTGGATTTTGCCTCTTCCTCTCTTGTTTCCTCTGCCTTGACCTCTTCCTCTTCCAAAGGACATCTGGGTCTTGAAGGCTTGCTCTAGAGATGAGTTTTCATTTCTACTCAAACTCTGCTCATGTGTTATCATTGATGCATGGAGTTCATCAACTGAAAAGTTTGAGAGATCCTTTGTCTCTTCTATGGTGGTGACAATCACATCAAACTTTGAGGGTAGGACCCTCAAAAGTTTCTCCACAATCCTCCTTTCTTCAAGAACTTCTCCATGTGTCCTCATCTGTGTGACCAATCCAATCACATGTGTGAAGAATGAGTCAATATTGTCTGAGTCTTTCATGTTCAGATTCTCAAAATCTCTCCTCAGCTGTAGTTTTGCTGTCTTCACTTTCTCCATGCCTTGATAGGCTGTATTGAGGGTTTTCCAAGCTTCGTTGGATGTTTTAGCTGCTGCTATCCTTGGAAACACACTATGGTCCACTGCTTGATACAAAAATACAAGGGCTTTTGAATCCTTCTTCCTATTGCTCTTTAATAGATCTTTCTCTGCCTAAGTTAATCTATTAAACTCATTTTCATCTGCTGGTTCTTCAAAGCCATCTTGAACTAATTCCCATAAATCTTGACAGGCAAACATGGCTCTCATGGTTATTGCCCAATAGTCATAGTTTTTCCCATTGAACTGTGGGAATTGAGGATTAAACATACCCATGCTGGTGCTGGTGCTAGCCATTCTAGCACTCTTTAACTATGCTTTAAAATGCTTGACCGTGTATTAAAAATACTGACTGTTTCTTTAGAAGTAACACAAAAACAAACTTTGAGGAATACCTGAATCCTTTTGCCTCAGACTTCACTTTGCTGGAGAAGATTTACTGCTGCAACAAAAGCTCCTCCCTTCAGCTTCTTTACACCTTCAAAGAGCCTGGATCTGCTCTGATACCACTGTTGGGGATTTTTCTGGTAAAATCCCAAAAACAAACAAATGACTAAATACAGAGAAATACTATGTTTTTCTCCCCAGGATCTTTTGCACAGGGAAGCAAATAAAATTTTGAGGACAGAGATTTTTCACACCAATAAAACCTTTATATTCATTAATAAAAACTTTGATACATATATCTTCCTCTTACTGTGAGGGATTCACCAAAAACTTTCACCAAAAACAAAATTACTCTGCCTCTGTTACTAATGATTTTTACACTACTGTGTAAAATCTTCATTTACATTTACTGCTGTAAAAGAGCACAGAGCTTTTACATTTACTGCTGTAGAATAAAAAATTCTTACATGTGCTGTAAAAATTTCTTACATAACTTTTCAATCTCAAAAGTAAAATTCATAGTCATTTTTCATTCACTCTTGCTCCCCTTTATTTGAGCAATACAAAAAGAATTACATTTCAACCTGCTGCATATTCGAATAAAAAAAACATGTGCTTTTACACATTACCAAGTCCTCTGCATTTTGTTCTACCTTCGCACTGCTGTGCCCTTTTTTTTTCTCTTCTTCCCTGGTTTTTTTCTATTCGCTGCTGCGAACAAAATTATTCTCCACCCGTGTGCAATACAATAACTAAAGTCAACACACACAAAACATATATCAAAAGCATTAAAAAAATGGTGTTGACTTGCCCATACCACTCTTTAATTCGCGCCCATACATGCCGTATGAAAACATAAAGTTTTTACCTAAGACAATGACACATTCATTTAATGCATTAAAGTTAGAATCGGCGGTTAAATAAGAAAAACATTCTGGTAGGTTGGAGCAGATTCATGTGCGTTGACCTGATCGGAAGCATTTGGCACACCAAACTCACACAAACCAAACGAAGTTTAGCTTCCGGGGAGTGGGTGGTTTTGAGTTCATACACTGGACGCGTGGCAACAAGTGGGGAGTGGATGGTTTTGAGTTTGTACATTGGACGCGTCGCAGCAAGTCAGGGGTTCGGAGGCCCTCTGACATAAACAACTTTTTGCGAAAACCGGTGCGAAATGACGAAGTGTTCTGGAGTGGTATTGCGTTGCCGTTTAATGTTCTCGTAGGCAGGTGAAATTATGGTTTCAAAATTTTGAACAACCTCTATTTTGCTTGTAGTATCTCCTACAACTCCAGGCTTCTGGTCAGCCTCGCTTTTGCTTGTAGTAGCTGCCACAACACCAATTTTCTGGTTAGACTCTGTTTTGTTCGGCGTATGTCCTACATCCCCAGGTTTTTGGGCAACATCAATTTTGCTTATAGCATCAATTTCGCTTGTAGCCTCATTTTTGCTTGTACTGTCTCCCGCAGCACCAGGACTCTGGTCAGCCTCACCTTTTCTTGTAGTATCTGTCACATCCTCGAGCTTCTGGTCAGTCTTGGTTTCGCTTGTACTATTTGACGCAAACCCACAGCTTTGATTAGCCTCAGTTTTGCTTGTAGTGTCTCCCACAGTCTCGGGCTTCTTGTCCGTCTCTGTTTCAACCTCTGCATTGCTTGGAGTATCTCTCACGGCTCCGGGTCCTTGGTGAACCCCGGGTTTGTTTGCATTATCTGCCACAACATCGGGTTTCTGATGAGCCCCAGTTTTCTTTGCATTGCTCTGATCAGTATCTGCGTTCTGATCAGCCTCAGCTTTTACTGTACCATCCCCCATAGCCTCGAGCTTCTGCTTCAGCTCAGCGTCGGTTTTGCTTCCTTGAGAATCTCCCATAGCCTCGGTCTTGTGCTTAACCTCTGTTCTGCTTGCTGTATCTCTCACAGCCCCGTGGTCTTGGTAAGCCTCGGGTTTACTTTAGTATCTGTCACAACCTCGGTATTCTTATCAACCCCGGTTTTCTCTGTGTTATTCTGATCAGCCTTGCTTTTGCTCGTGGTATCTGCTACACCTTCAGCGTTCTGGTCGGCGTCTGCTTTGTTTGTAGTATTTTCGTGGGGTTGGGACATGTTTTGAGCACTGATTTCTGCTCTGACAACCAAACCATTTGTAGGCCGCTGGTGAGCAGAATATTTCAACCCTACGTTGGTGAACAGCCGTTTGCCAAATGGAATAAAAGTAAGAATACGAATACTAGTACTGATATTGAGTGAGCAGCGATAGGGAATAAAAGTAAGAATACAAATACTAGTACTGGTATTGCGTGAGCAGCGATTGCATTGATAGTGGGTATTCGAGTTGAACGGGTCGAGGCAATTGCGGGGACGTTGGACAGAGAGAGCCATTCTTTGGGGACCCAGACCTGCGGCATTGCAAAATTGGAAAATAATTACATAGAGTACTCAACACATGTTTCTACACTTACCTTCCCACATAATTTGTGATTGCAAAATCCGTGAATTTTTTTTTCGAAATTAACGTAAATCTTTAAAGTAAATGCTACATTATTAGTTTTCACCAATATTTCCAAATTTATTGAACCATAAATACAAGGCAATATATGCACAATTTTGGTTCCATATATTTTGGATGGAAACAGTACAATATTTAGTAGTAGTGGGTATATACTCTTTCTCTGTATTAATGGTTAGATATTCTAATAAATATATAAGTATATTGAGTCATAAATACCCAGAGACAATATATGCGTAAGATTAAATCAATTTAGTAGTGGGTATATATTGTTTCTATGTATTAATGGTTCGATAGCTTAATAAGTATATCAATATTTCTAAGTATATTGAATCATAAATACGCAGAGACCATGTATGCATAAGATTAAATCAATATTTCCAGTCCATAATAACGTGGAGACTATATATACCCACCACAATATATTATTATCCAACGATGCCCGATGAACATATACTGCGAATATATTAATGGCTAAAAAAAGGCAAATATGCCTTGCCCGTTTTCATGGCAAAAGACACCGTTGGCATACGTTAGACGTTGAGTGGTCGGAGTCGGAGAGTTGTCAGAGGAAGAAGCGTCGCGAGGGCAGTGCCTCAAATGCATGTAACCAAACCACAAGTGCAGGCTAATGCATTATATAGAGGGGTAGAAAGTTCAAAATTAACCTTTAGTGAAGACACAGCTGGGTTGCCTTGGACGTTGACCACCGGAGAGTTCTCAGAGGAAGCGTCGCGAACGTGAAGAGATGACATGAGAGCAGTACAGTGACCTCAAATGCATGAAACCGGCGAACGCCTGAGAGGAGGGTGCAGGCCAATGTATCATATATAGAGTCAGAAAGTTCACGAGTCTAAACATGGTAACGAACATTATTGCGGAGAATAGTAAAGAATAGTTACGGTAAAGTTCAAAATAAAATGAGAAGATTAAGGAAAGAATGTGATGTGGGAACGGTTAAAAAACAAATAAGATTGATGTGATAAAACGAATGTTACAAGGAAGTTCGTTTTTTTTTGTTTTTACCAAGTATCGTGTTAATCTTATTCTCGGGAATTTCATCCCACCGTCTTATTGTACATAAATACTAGTTTTTTTTATGCTTACATTTTATCGATTATAATAACTTAAAATAAATTTAAAGTTCAGTTGAAGAAAAAGATTATAATATTTTTTAATATTATATTTCTAATAATTCTATTTAAGCATGCATAATTTATTTTATTTATGCATATAGTTTATTATACTAAATATATAAAAATAAAATTAAAAAAATATGATTATTTTAAATTAGATTTTTAAGTTTTATACTAAAATTATAGAAAGTGATATAATTAACTATTTTTTGAGGTAGATATTTTTAACAATTATAAGCTTAAATTGTTCAAAGCGTAAAGTTTTAATGTCTGGAGGGTTTTCAGGGTGTTAGATCTATTGATGTATTTAAAAGTGCATTTTAAACAACAAGAAACCACAATTTTTCTTATAATTGTATTTTCTAATTCTACTCAAAAAAAGTCACCATGATACATCCATTACACACTAAAAAGACCTCAATCTATAAGCTAAAGTACCATTCTCACAAAGAAATATATTAACAAAAATTTATATAGAATTTATTCTGGTAAATTTTTATATTTACAAGAATTTGAAATTTGAATTTCATGATTTATATAGAATTAAATTTTAGTTAAAATTAAATTAAATTAAATATATATTTTAATGTAAAAATTTATTATCATACTATATTTATTGAAAAGTTGGAGGGGACGATGTAAGTGTAATCATATTATTAAATTCCTTTCTTGAGGAACGTGACGAACGGGGAAATCCTGTAAATTCCTTTCTTGAGGAGCGAGGAAAGTTGTAAATGAAATCCTGTAAATTCGTTTCTTGAGGAACGGGGAAATCTTTTATTAGATTTCTATAACTATTGCCTTTAAGGCTTGACCTTCATAAAACTCATGGTTACCATAACCCTTTGACCTTCAGAAAACTCATGGATTACCATAATCCTTTGACCTTCATGAATTGTATCTTTGGATAGAAAATCAATTAAAATATTTAGTTCTCTATAGATATGATGACAATTATAAAATTCCAATTTCCTAAAATTTCTTTAAATCTCGGATTGGATCGAGTAAATGTGGAGCAAATATCCCAACTTTCTTATTTATCTAGTCCATGACGAGCTGAGATTCACTCATTACAAATAATTTCTTCCTTATTCAATATAAATGAAATTTACCAATTAAAAAAAAAACCGTAAAACTCGCCTAAATTCATTTTACCATGAGAATAGGATTACAAGTAAATTTGATCTGCGATAATACTATTGATAAAATTAAAGTAAAACACATAATCCATTAGAACTCCACCAAAAAAATATCTTGATATATGTTAAACAATTACACTAAACACGTGTACAGATTTGGCAAATCATAACGCAACGCCCTTGCCAGAGATGCAAAACGCTGTTCATATTTTTGGGATACTGTAGAAAGAGAAATCGTTTATCTGAAGACATGAATACATATTACACGAATACGAAATTATAAAAACTTATTTTATCTCGGAGGATTCCGAAATTATACACTTATTAGGGCCATCGAATACCTATCATATACTCACGCCCACATCATGAGAAAAGACCAAATTGGAGAGAAAGCTCATTTTATTGTGCACTTGAAGTTCCGTCAGTTAACAGAAAGATCCGTAACCTTGGACACCACCTTACTCGGGGGAATGGTGATATTCAGCACTCCATTCTTGTATTCTGCCAGCATTTTCTCCGCCTCACGGTTCTGAGAATGGTTCTTCATCTTCGACACCACCTTCACCTTGGGGATTGTGATATTCAGCACACCGATCTTCAATTCCGTCTTGATTTTGATCGTCTCATAGTTTTCAGGCAACACCAACCGAGTATGGTATCTGATGTGCGAAGGCCAAGAGTCCTTTTCCCTCTCTTCTCTCTCTTCGATCACCAGAACGCGGTCCTCCACCACAGAGACCTTCACATCGTCCCTGGACAATCCGGGCATGTCAAATCTCATTTTCACTTCATCCTCGTTTTCCACAATGTCCCATGGGGTTCGCACCGACACTCCGTTTGCCTCCATCACATCAACCATTTGCCGCATCGTCCTCTTTGGCAACAATGGGTCCACGACACCTGTAATTATTATTATCACAATAGGTTCCACGTCAGTCACTACATATTCTTTTTACCCGTGTTCAAGAATTGACTTCGAGAATTGTGGGGACACAAGTGACTCAATTTGTGGAAACCAAATCCCACTAACGCCAAGCGGCTAGTCATACCACTGATAACTTAATTCTTAATTTGTGAGGGAGGCTTACCAAACGGCGAATTCTCCTCCTTGAGCTTCTGGTCACCATCCATGGCACTGTCAACGCCTTCCCTGTTGCTTTCGGCTCTGACAACGACACCATTTGGAGGCCGTTGATTGGAAGGAGAACTCCAGCTTACATTGGACTGCAGCCGGTTGCCCACGGGAAAGAAAGTAGCAACATTAATACTAGTACGGGTAAATCCAAGCTTCCCAGGAACAAAGGCTCGAATTCTAGGGGATATTGGGGTCGAATGAGCAGAAGCAGTTGAAGGCAAGTAAGACAGCGAGCAAGCCATTGTTTAGCGAGTCGAGGTGGGCCGAGCCGGACCTGTAGTAATGCAGTATTGAAAAATAAACTATACAGAAAGTAGTCTAAATGAAATATGCTTGAGAATAGAGGGTGCAGGCAAATGCATTATATATTGGGAATTCGAGAGGATATCTTTCTTGGCAAGCAAGATGAGAGAAAATATTAAGAGGTGAGGAGGACATTGCCCTGGAGTAGTTAAAGTCATTCAAAGCAGGTAAAATAAAGTAATGTTATGCTATCTTAAAGTTTAGAAAGGACGCGATAAAACGAATGTGAAATCATTTGGATTATAAATAAAATTAGAATTATTAAAAGGTTAAACAAACCAGTAATCCTTCCTTGAGGAAATTAAGAAAGAAAAGTGGAAGTCCTCTTGACGGAGATTTTATTCGTGTAGATTATGTCACGCATCCCATCATACTTATTTAAGTAAAGTAAAAGAACCTCATTTTCGGGAATAATACAGAATTTTCTTTATGCTATGTCTGTTTTGTTTTGTCAGGTTTGTTTTTTTTTTAAACAATGAGATCCTAAGTTAAATATATTTGTTCTAAATATTTTTTAATTATATATATATATATAATATAAAAAAAGTTGTATAAAATTATGATTATTATTTAATTTTTAAAGTGAGATTTTTCATATAACTATGTTTTTAGTAATTATATTTATATTTATATTAATTTTTTTTAGTATATTTGTTAACAATTTCTTTATTATCATGATTAAATCATAGCGCTATTAACCCCCTAATGTGTTTATATGTTAATTCCAATTTTATAGAATTTGTATATAAAAAAACTATTTATTTTTAAATAATCAAAATAAAATAATATACTAAATATTGTTTTTAGAAATATTGAATATTTTATAAAGTTTTGAACATTGAAAAATAATATCCCTTAAATTTAAAATACTCAAAATAGATTTTAATTTTCATTTTAAATAAAGATATCATTTGGCCTCACTTAGATTGTTACATGGGTAAGAAGGGGGACATGTAGATGTCATGCCACACACGACCATTTCTCATCATAATGAAATAGATCAATCTACCACATTGCTGCTAGCAGAGGCCAATTGTTGGACTAACCCTCCTTATTCATTATAAGGTCACACTAGTATAGTTGAAGCCATCACTCCAAGGGATATTGCAGGGTTTGACCTACACAAGGGATTATGTCTACCATGAAAATATCTGGGAGGCCTTAGCTACGCATGTAGGGTGTCATTCCTATGCTAGTAACAAAGCTATGGTTCTTAACACATACAACAACAACCAAGGTTGATACATTTCACAATGATCTCCCCATCAATAATTGTTCTTTGTTCTGTCATTCATAAGCTTGTGCTAGAATTCTTTAGAGGGTTATCTAGCAGGTGAGTTATTGAGTTAATGGTTACATAGGATAATTGGAAGTGCTTGTATGGCTTGTCAGTGGATGAAGGGGAAGGAAGTTCCAAGAAGACCCCATCATAGTTCCAGGGCAAAGAGGGATATAGCCATTGTTGCTATAGCATATCACATCTCTACTTCCTCACAGTAGCAACACTATGTTCAACAACGAGAGAAGTGCACTAGGACAGTGAGGAAAATGATAGAAAAATAACATATGGAAGGAGAAATCATGGAATTTGTTAAGAACCTAGGAAATTCAAGCACGTGGGACACTAAATTCTAGCACACTCACAAATTATACTAGCATACAAATGGGTTTGGTGCACAAGCTCTAGCCATATAAGAACAATAGAAGCAACACATTGTTGGTAGGTTTGATTCTCTAAGAGAAAGAAAACAGGTTCTTAATAACCATGGTCCCCTAGTTAGTGAGAAAGAAAAGGAGAAATTTTCAGGTTCTAGCACTAGGAACCTCCAAGGGGAATCCCAAAACCCTCTCTAATGAGACTAAGCAGCCTAATGGATCCTAAACTTTTGTTTCTCTTCTTGGTCTTGTAGATTGTACTGGTCTCCTTCTTAATTAAAAAAAAATAAAAAAATATTTAGTTTATTATGTTACATGATGCTGATACATTTAAGGCCCAGTTTCTCCTTATGGATAGTTCAAGTTTTATTGCAGTGATTATTACATTCTAGTTTCCCTTCTCAGGGAAACATGAATTTCTCAAAGTAATGGTCCTCTTGCGTCCTGGTTTCCCCTCACACGACAAATCTCTTAGTTATATTTTTGTTACATTTTCTTGCCATAATCATAGACTTTTGTCTTGTTTAATAATTATCTTTATATTCCCTGTGAGGGGTGCACATACAAGACAATCAAGTGACCTTGAGATGATGACATGTGATAACAATAGAAGGAGGTAGGTTAACTCCACTTGGCAGCCTGCATGGCCACCTCGTCATGGTGTGAGAAGAAGAGAATTTGGAAACTTAATGATTGGAACTTCAAGGTAGATTTGGAGCATGTAGAGATTAAGGGAGGTATGACGACAGAAAAGTTTGCACAGTTGAGGAAGAGTGTCTGTCATCATGGAAAAATATAGATCACAACAAGTTAATTATGCAAGGAAGTGGCAAGAATGGGATCACTTGGTGAGTAGGGAGCGTCTTTGACTACATATAACTAGTTAGCCATGGTGAAATGCAAACAAAGAAGGCATATTTGGTATGATTGATCTGATTCATGGAGCGAATGAGACTAGAGATACTAATAGTGGTTATCAATATCAATTTTTCCAGCCTACTTTAGCTATTTTGTGTGATACTTTGCAATGTGACCAACACATTTAGGTTTGGTCTCTTTGTACTTGTGCCCTACAAATTTTCCTCAATCCTACTCTTTTGGTTCTCTATCCTTCATGGGTTTTTTTTGAATCTAGGCTTCTCTCCCCATGATGTGTTATGTTTTTCTAGGTGGTTTGATCATATCCAATTTTCCCTCCCCTCCTCTCTAAGGATCTTTTTTCCACTTGCCACTCCCTGGTTCTCCCCTAACTTCCCATCTAGTGTTCTTGTTTTTCTCCTTTTGTCGACCCTTTCTCTTTCCTCTCTGCCCTTTTTCTTGGCCCCTCAATCCTTACTCTCGACCTTATTTTCTCTCCTCTATCAGTTTCCTAAAATCCTACGTCGCTTCTTCCCCTCCTACTTTCTTTGTAGTTTACCCAAATCCCAACATGGTAAGGCATAGCCTAGTAGGCCATGCTCACCATGGTAGAAGATGATGCCCTAGTCCTAGCCACTCTCTAGACTTTAGTCCCCCCTCTATATATTTAGAGAGAGAGTTTAATCACCTATTGACTTAACCCTTTCTCCTAACACCAAATTATATAATCTAATATTACTATTATTCTTTAATAGCTACTTTCATTATTTTAATATTATTCTTTAACTACTAATTCTAGATGCCCCCTTCTATTAAAGGATTCACAACTCTCATTTGTAGTCATTCAATTCCCAAAGTCCTTGATAATGGGTGGAGTATCCACCTGAAACATTGGACAGGATTAAACATCATCCACACAGTTTCATCCAAAATTTTCTCTCAATATGAATAAATGTGGATATATACACTTGTTAGTTCTTCAATTTGTTAAAGGGTCACTCCTAATTGAGATTGAAGGAGATGAACTCCTGTTGATCTAATTTTTTTACCGGTCTCATGCAATTTCTTTATTTCCTCTTTTAGGATTTTTATTTTTTGCTCCCATGTGTATAAGGGTGACACTCCAATCATTCACCCATATATCAAAATAGAATGTGTTCTCATTTTGGAAACTATTCGACGATTTAGTGTTATTGGGCAATGATTAAAGCCACCCCATACTAGATGGGTAGTGGATAGAGATAATTGTTGATCAAAAAAATTATTGCCAACTAGAAATCAATCTAGTCTAGTTGTTATCTACCTAGACCCAATTTGCTTGTTGCTCCACATTTACTTTGATAGTTTAAGTTTTACATGAAAAATATCTACCTCATAAATATGTTTTTCCATATTTTCTTGGAATTGGTATCTCACTAGGGTTCCTCCATTACTCCCACTAATGGATAGTGACATTAAATCCCCCCTTATTATAAGGCTAGAATTATGGAGATAAATTTTCTTTCCCGTGATGGATGCCCAACATTCAATTTTAGGTTGATAATTATTTGGCATGTTGATATTGAATAAGTTCCATATTTTCCTAGATGGAATGTACATGGGCTTGGTATTGATCCAGTGTTGTGACTTCTCTTCAAATACAAGGTGAAAGAGAATTTAAGACCATATAGTGCATAGCCCCCTACTGCTCCCCTATATCCCGAGGGTATAACACTATAATTCTTCCATATCATTCAAAATTTAAGGAGAGCTTCTCCCTCCCCATATTTTAGTCTCTTAGAGAAGCATAATGTGGGGATTGTGTAATCTTAGTCGGTTTCAAATCTCTTGTTCCATTTTTTCATTACCCATTCCCTTGTAATTTTGGGAGATTATATTCGTTATTTGATGTTTGTTTTGTCCCCTTAACTAAGGGAGGTGCCAGTTGGGCCATTTTTATTCTAATGTTTTGGTAATGTTGTACAATGAATTATTTATTACACCATGGGTACCCTTTTCCTTCTCCCTTTCATCTTGTTCTTGTGTATTTCCCTATTTGTTTTTCTTCCTACTTTCCTAGTTGATTTGGTTCTCACCACATCTCTATCTACTTCTATTTTTTATTTATCTGTATTTGAGGTGATGTTTTCCAGGGGATCCATCCTTGCCTTTGGAGATTCATATCCCTATTGGTCCTTTAACTCTTCTATCTCCATAATTATTTGGATTATTGGGATATCTTCAAGCTCGAGCATTCCTTCTATGTCGGGATTTTCAACTTTCTCTTGATTTTTAGTTTCTTGTGCATTTTCTAGTGGATGTTGATATTCACCCTCTACGTCTTCAGTTCCAAGGATTGTAAATGGATTATCAGAATGTGGGCTTTGGTCCTTTATGCATAATAGTTTGTTACATTAAATATATAAAAATAAAGACTTATTGTATTTTATACATAATAATTGTCACATTAAATATATACAATATAAAAAATATAGATTATTTTTAAGTACATTTTTAATATTATTTTAAATTATAAAAAGTGACATAAAAAGGTGACGTTTTGGTTAAATGGTTGGGTTTAGTATAATTAATAGTTGAAATGGTTTTTTTGGTTTTTTTTGATAAATTTCTGTCAAAAATAGGTAGATATTTTTAACAATTATAAAAAGTTCTAATGCCTCCACGGTTTTTAGGGTGTTGAATCTATTGATGCATTCAAAGTGCATTTTAAACAACAGGAAACCACAATCTTACTCAAAATTATATTTTCTAATTCTACTCAAAAAAGTCATTTTGTCTATTAGTTAAACTAATCAAAATAGTAATACATTAAAAAAATACACTACATAAAAATTAAATGGGTCATAAATTCTTGTTTGCATGTTTGTGTGGTGGTTATAATTTGAAGAATTAGCTTCCATAGTTGATCAAAAGTGAACTTTTTAATAGACTTTTCTAGTCTACACCACTATCCCACTTTATTATGAAAATTCTTAATGTGTAGATAAGATTTGTTATAATACCATAACTTATCAATACCATAGGTGTGAAAAACCATAAATCATTTCATATGACACTTTTCATATGAAATTTTTTAGTTAATAAATTTAATTAAATGGAAAAAAAACCATATTACTTTATAAATAAATTTAACTTTTAATTTATATATTATTACTTAAAAATATTTTTAAAAAAAATCTTAACTTTTAATTTATATATATTACTTAAAATAATTTTAAAACCTATGTAAAATTTAAATCTTATCACTTTTTAATAATTATTTATCATTAAATTACAATTTTGAAAAATTCTATTTCAAAATAAACAAAATATATCAACCTAATAAAAAGTATTATTTATTATAATACATTATATATTAAAAAAATCCTTTAACAGAAATATAAATTTTAAAAATATTCTTTTATAAAAATTATATTAAATTCCAATGGTATGAATTGATTCAATATTATACTTGAAAATTTACAAACAATTATGTGTAAAATATAAATTCCAATGGTATAAATTGATTATACTAGTGAATTCAAATAATACAAATATACTAGTGCATTCAAATAATACAAATATACTGGAAATGCTCTTTTTACTAAATATTTTCAAATCATGATTAGAGATATAAATAAAAATATTTTCAAATCATGATTAAACATATAAATGTTATCCGGTTTTGATTAATGTTATTTTTACGTTAACACTATATATAGTGAATAAAGTAATTTATTATTATTATTATATTAGTGGAATTTATTTTGAATTTATAATTAATTCTCAGATTAATAAAAAATAAAATAAATAAAACAAAGTAATTTATTTAATATATAATGAGAATTTTAATTTTGAATTTTATGATTTATATAATTAAACTTTATTATGATTAATAAAAAATAAAATAAAATAAAACTAAATTAATTATATATATTATAAGGTAAAAAATTTATTATCATAATAAATTTATTGAAAAGTTGGAGGGGACGATGTAAGTGTAATCAGACTATTAAATTCCTTTCTTGAGGAACGGGGAAATCCTGTAAATGAAGGGCACACGATTTTTTTCATTGCACACGTGATGTGCGACACATTTTATTGTATGCTTATACTTTTAGAAAAGGAAAAGATGGCTTTACGCTATGGTCTACATGGAACAAGCGATCCTCCCGTAGAGGCATTAAGAAGAACATCTCCCCCTATGTTAGACTTTATAAAAACGACCCTTACAACCAATTTAGCTGGATAGAGATCAGAGACAATAATAATAAAAAGTCCTACATAGCAATATGTTATTTCCCCCCCATTAATTCTAACTTCTATAAGAAGAAGAATCTAGATAAAACTAACCCTTACAATAGTTTAGAGAACGATATTTCAAGCCTAAGGAATGATGGTAATATCCTTTTAATAGGTGATTTCAATGCCCGAACTTCAAGCAACCAAGCTATTATTTTAAGCAATCATTCCAACCCTAATCCTCTTTGGTTAGACGAAGACCCTACCTTGGCTAGTAGGTACAAAAGGAGCTCTGAAGACCTCGGAGAAAATTTGTTTGGGTCAGAGCTTATCAAGCTCTGTAGTGCTCAGGATCTCAT
Organism: Pinus taeda; assembly: GCA_000404065.3. NCBI lineage: Eukaryota > Viridiplantae > Streptophyta > Pinopsida > Pinales > Pinaceae > Pinus > Pinus taeda. The sequence goes on from APFE030636042.1 coordinate 197,320, forward strand.
AATTTGCAACGGTTCCATTCTAATCCTCGGAACTTCACATATATATACATTCTAACCGGAACTTCGCATATACAGTTCGGTCGGTTCCATTCTAACTTCGCATTCTAGACATCCTCGCATATATGAACAGGCATTTGAACTCGGTTCCATTCTAATCCTCGGAACTTCGCATATACATACATTCTAATCGAAACTTCGCATATACAGTTCCGATTATAAACACTTCGTATATATAAACTCGCAGATGTCGGCTTAAGGCGCAGATCTCTCATATATACAGTCGGTGAACAGTCTTCGATCTTGGTTTAAGGCGCAATTCTCTCATATATACACTCGGTGAACAGTCTTTGGTGGTATACACTCGCAGATCTCAGTTTAAGGCGCAAATCTCTCATATATACACTTGGTGAACAGTCTTCGGTGATATACACTCGCAGATCTCGGTTTAAGGCGCAGATCTCTCATATATGCACTCGGTGAACAGTCTTCGATCTCGCATACATACACTCGGCATTTGAACTCGGTTTAAGGCGCAGATCTCGAATACATACACTCGGCATTTGAACTCGATTTAAGGCGCAGATCTCGCATATATTAACTCAGCATTTGAACTCGGTTTAAGGAGCAGATCTCGCATATATTAACTCGGCATTTGAACTCGGTTTAAGGCACAGATCATTATCATTTGAACTCGGTCCAGATCACTATCTTAACTAAGCAGTCTCGGAAGATATAAATAGTTTCGTCTCGGCAATATATAAGCGGTCTCTTGGTTTAAAGCTCGCAATCCAAAGCTTGGAGATCTTGGCTCGCACATCAGGATCGGATATCAGGTGCACACATTCCTTATCTTTTCTTTTTTAATACATATTTTCTCATATAATTTCAAGTATGAATACTTCACCACAGTTACCAAAGATTACCAAGGGCAGACCTAGCACAGTTACTCTACAAGGCCTCTATGAGTATATAGAGTCTTTAGAGAAACACAGAGAAGAAAGAGAAGCCAAGTTGCAAAAAGAGTTAGAAGCCATGCTGGAAAACAAATTTTCATCTCTTGAAAACACTATCCAGAAACAAATAGAAAATAAAATAGAACTTCTGGAGAATAAAATGGAGGCAATGGAGACTAGATTGCATATTATAGAAAAACAAAGCCAAGATACTAACCAACCATCCCAGCAAGGAGACGTCGATACCTTAGAGGGTCTTAAAATGAAAGACATGATTAAAGAATTAGAAGAAAAAGTTAATAGTCGCCTCACC